>CAIGQZ010032134.1:3540549-3554540 GCA_903798205.1 Danio tinwini
CGGAGCTGCCGTCCATTTGTTTTGGTTTAGACCGCAGTCTCCGTGAGGAGCTGCCGTCCCTTTTGTTAATAAATATTTGTTAAAAGTTTGTCGGTTCTCCGTCTCCTTTTTCCCGGCGGCCAGGTGGCCGTAAACTTTATTACAGTTAGCTTTTAGGCTTTATTTTTGTTTATCTGCTCAAATTGAGATTAAAAATGTACATTATCTCTGACAAAAAGATCACTTATTTATTTAGTTTGTGTACGTGTTTATTTTTATTTGCTAATTTCAACTGAAATCTAATTCTATCATCTTTTAATGCTTTGATAGTGAAGAATATAAACATAACTTCAATTTTTGTTTAGAATATATTACGTTTTATTATATAAAAATGTTTTTGCTTCGTAAGCCTATTTAAATTATATTTATTCAATTCTGTTTCTCTTGTATTAATATAAATAACTTTTTCCAACTATCTTTATCGTCCGCAGGAGCGTTTTTAAGTTTCAGTCAATGCTAACTTTGGTGTTTGAGTCCCTCAAATTGTTCGTTCAAAATCTTATTTTGTTGGAAAATTACATTAGCTACATTTTCATCCACCAAATTTTATGCACATTTTGGATATGCACATAAAAAAAGGTTGATGGAAATGCCTAAATGTGCATATATTTTTAAAATGCGCATAAAAAAAAACATGCGCATAACAGAGTAGGATAATCTCTTTATTCGATAAGAAAAGATGCGCGTAAACTACAATGGAAACCCTTTTACCGAACAAATTCCAGTGTGCGCATTGAAAAAGGTCATGTGATTTTGCTATAAGAGATCATGTGACGATAAAAATGTGTGTGAATGGACAAACCAGCAGGCTGAGCACGCTGTAGAACATCTGAAATGTTGGTTTGGTCATTCTAAAACGCCTTCACCGTTTAAGTATTGGTGTTATTATATTATTAATGACCTCCAGAACGTCCATGCTCTGCGACTCACGCTTTCAAACGCCACCACTTGTTCATGCATGTCTGCATTGTCTTCTGAGGCGCAAGTTTTTAATGAAGAAAAGATTGACTTGATATTTGGCGCCAGATAATTTAGGAAGTGGCGATTTTGTTCTCTTTGACTCATCGGATGAAAACGCCGCATTATATTTGCATGTCTTTTTTGTGATTTTCCTGTTTTGATATCCGCATCTTTGGATGGAAACAGCTATTGTGTGATGTTATCACACTGTCTATATTCAGCAATAAGTATGCAAACTTACTAGCAGAACCTTGGGAGAATCGATAATTGTTGCTTGCATTAACTGACAATTACAGTTTACATTGACGTCTAAATGAAATAAATGATGTAGCAGCTACATGGATTGTTACAGCTTAGAGGATAAACCAGAGACACGTTATAGCGACGCAAAAAAAAAATCAATGGAATAAAAACAAGGCATGCTGTTCTTCCAATGTCTTCTCGTTTACTCTCCAAAAAACGTACCTTCTTGACATTTAATACTACAGTTTTGACATGATTTTAATCACCAAAGAATACTCTCTCTCTCTATTTGTGAATGAAAAGGTGACCGATATTAACCTACGTAACTCTGCAACCCTCCTTCATGATCACGTGACACAATTAACCATTTAATGTCTACTACAAATGAGCTAAAAAAAAGAATCACTTTGGTAAAATACTTTTTTAGATATAAATGCTATTTGGGGGCGACACGGTGGCTCAATGGTTTCCGCTGTGGCCTCACATTGGGTTCAACCTGTGCAGTGCAAATGCCCTTTTTAGTCTGGGATATAAAGTGCCCTACCAAAATCAGCAGAAGTACCCTCCCCGTTTTCAGTTCATGAAAAGTTGCACATGATTACACTACACTGTTTTGTGTAGGGTGTGCAATATACACTCATCGGCCACTTTATTAGGTACACCTTACTACCGGGTTGGACTCACGTTTGCCTTCAGAAATGCCTTAATCCTTCATGGCATAGATTCAACAAGGTACTGGAAATATTCCTCAGAGATTTTGCTCCATATCGACCTGATAGCATCACGCAGTTGCTGCAGGTAGGTTGTGGCGTTGACGCGATGCTCAATTGGTACTTATGGGCTCAAAAGTGTGCCAAGAACACCACACCAACCTGAAGAGTTGATACAGGGCAGGATGGATCCGTGCTTTTATGTTGTTGACACCAAATTCTGACCCTACCCTCTGAATGTAAACCCTAGAGGTGGTTGTGAGTGAAAATCTCACAACTACAAAGACCTTCCGCATGGGAGTCGGTTGCTCTACCAAGGAGGCTAAAGATCATGGCCTCTAACATCTGTCGCTAGAGCACCTTTAGAGGTCAGAGAAGTGACGTTTACCTGCACAGCACTTACTAGCTGGCCTCCGTTACACTCACGCCCCTAAACCTTACTCCCATCCGGGTCACGGCACCAATGTGACCCTGCCGGTCCTATGTCACCCAACCCGCCTCCGAGCTGGTATCAAATCGGCAACCTTCCGCATGGGAGTCGGTTGCTCTACCAAGGAGGCTAAAGACCATGGCCTCTAACATCTGTCGCTAGAGCACCTTTAGAGGTCAGAGGAGACAGGTTTACCTGCACAGCACTTACTAGCTGGCCTCCGTTACACTCACCCCCCTAAAGCTCACTCCTATCTGGGTCACGACACCAATGTGACCCTGCCAGTCCTACACCACCCAACCCACTCCAAGCTGGTATCGAACCAGTGACCTTCCGCATGGGAGTCGGTTGCTCTACCAAGGAGGCTAAAGACCATGGCCTCTAGCGTCTGTCGCTAGAGCACCTTAGAGGTCAGAGGAGTGAGGTTTCGTTACACAGCACTTACTAGGTGGCCTCCGTTACACTAGGAATAATAAACGGCAGAGAACGGTCCAACTACTTGCACTTGTTTATGACTAAATCAGTAGAAGTGAATGAGCTCGGAAGTCTCAAGCCAAAAAGATTCCGATGGTGGCACCCACTCGTAAAGAGTAAAGTCAATAAACAGTCAGTAACAGGGGTGGCACGGTGGCTCAGTGGTTAACGCTGTCGCCTCACAGCAAGAAGTTCGCTGGTTCAAGTCCCAGCTGGGTCAGTTGGCATTTCTGTGTGGAGTTTGCATGTTCTCCCCATTTGGCTTTGGTTTCCTTCGGATGCTCCAAAGACAGTGCTATCACATGCGCAACTAAACAGGCCATAGTGTTTGAGTGTGTATGTGAATGAAAGAGTCTATGGGTGTTTCCCGGTACTTGGTTGCAGCTGGAAGGGCATCCGCTGCATAAAGCATATGCTGGAATAGTTGGCGGTTCATTCAACGGTGGTGACCCTTGATAAATAAAGGATTAAGCTGAAGCTGAATGTAGAGCCAATAACAGCAGACCGTTCAAAAACCTGCCAGGACCTGAAGTCCTTGGAAACCTGTAGTTCTTGTTCGTTGCTTTGACATGTTCACCGACAGCTACATCATGGCCACTGCTATCAGATTGTCCCTCTGGTAAAGTTTTAAAGTTATGTTAGGTGGTGAGGTCAGGTGCTCCATAATAGTTTTGAAAGTGTGCATGTGTATAAAATGATTCATGTTTTGCAAATACATGCAAACCATTTGAAGCGATGCATCATGCAAACAACCCAAAGGCATCGGAAGACCCCATACGTCGTAAAATGATGCCAAAGAAATCGCACAAAAGGGAAGCGAAGGCTGACCAAGCATGAGCTTGTGAGAAGTCTAGAGCCGAAATGAGCTGATCAATTGGCCTACATTTATCGTATTCAAACAAAAAGGGTTTGTTGTTATTGGACTTGCCTTGATACACTGTATGACAGTTAACGTCACCAAATGGTTAAATTAATAAAACTGAAACTGACTCTGGTAACTTGATAATCTGCATCAGGTCACGTGTTGAAATCTTACGCTAAATATGTGGAACTCACAAAACACATGAAGCCCTTTTGAAATGTGTGGCTTTTGTGGGAATGTTTTGGTGGGAAACCCATGTGGAGGATTTCTACACAAAATCACATGTCAATATTACAAAACTATGAATGGGAAGAGGACTGAGGAAGGAAAAAGGGGGAGCTGACACAGAAGCTAGAATAGATGTAGTATTTGTTGAGTATGTGTCATTGTTATACTATTGTTATTGCATTTTCATCATTATTATTATGATTTCTATTATCAGTTATGTCATTGTTGCTGCCATCACAGAATATCACTTTTATCATTAACAACTTTATTATTATTATTACTATATAAAATATTATTGATATTATTTGGATTGTCATCGCTGTTTATACATTCATTCATTTTCCTTCACCTTAGTCTCTTTATTCATCAGGGGTTGCCACAGCGGAATGAACCGCCAACTTATCCAGCATATGTTTTACACAGTGGATGCCCTTCCAGATGCAACCCAGTACTGGAAAACACCCATACACACTCATGCACACACAAGTACGCTACGGCCAATTTAGTTCTTTCAATTCACCTATAGCGCATGTTTTTGGACTGTGGGGGAAAGCGGAGCACCTGGAGAACATGCAAACTCCACACAGAAACGCCAACTGACCCAGCCGGGGCTCGAACCAGCAAGCTTCTTGCTGTGAGGCGACAGTGCTAACCACTGAGCCACTTACCACTGTTTATCCCTGCTGAAAAAAACTGCTTAAACCAGCCTAAGCTGGTTGGCTGGTTTTAGCTGGTTGACCAGCCTGGTTTTAGAGGGGTTTTGGCCATTTCCAGGCTGGTCTTAGCTAGTCAGGCTGGAAAATGACCAGCTTAAACCAGCCTGGTTTAAGCTGGACACAGCTGGTTTTGGCTGGTCAAGCTGGTTTTAACTGGTCAACTCCCAGCCTGACCAGCTAAGACCAGGCTGGAAATGGCTGGAAACCAGCCTGATAATGGCCAAAACCTCTCTAAAACCAGGCTGGTCAACCAGCTAAAACCAGCCAACCAGCTTATGGCATGTGTTTTGTGTTTTCTGTATGTTGTGTGTCTCGCACTCCTAAAACAAACATAAAACATTACAAAGCTTATATCTTTATTTACTAATATAGTTGACAGGGAAATTGTAGTAGCTAAATTAAAATAAAGTAGCATCGCATGTGCTTCACACTCACTTAAATATACATTGTCCAATAATGTGCTGAAAAGAAACGGTGTGCTTCAACATGAGTTGAACTCTGACTTTATTTTTGTATTCATTCATCTGAGACGAACAGGACTTTTATTTTGATTTATCAACGTGACGTCGTTAATCCGCGCTGCTCCTGCCAGTGTTGTGAAGTGGCTTGAGAAAGGTTTGTTATAAAGCGTTTTTAAGTTAAGCTTGATGGCGTTTGTATCGATTCTTCTGTTGTTTAAGTCAATATAAACCACGTTGTGATAATTTTAAAAGCGATGTCACGTGCCTGAACTGCTACTCTATTTAACATGCAGCGCTCCAAGTAACGTCATCAACGAAAACGCGCGAGTAACAGGAAAGTTGCGGCGCGGGACCCTCGTATTTAAACACAATTTTACACCTAACTCATATATAATTTGGAATAATAAGGACATCTTGTATGAAACAAATCTCTATTCTTCAATAAGTGGTTTTAAAATGATATAATTGTTGTGTCTTAACTTTTCATTGAAAGCGGTTTACTTTGTAACTAACGTTACTCTGAGTTTTCAGTTAAGCATCGAATTCCTGTTAGCCCAAAAGACTTCTTGAGGTAAAGTTGGATTTATATTCGCACATTTGCACTTAAACCGTCTTAATTTAACTTCGGAAAGGTATTCTTTGCAAATTATAAATGGTGGAATCATATTAGCTGCGACAGACTATCAAAATACAACATTGTCAGAAGTCAATTAAATCGTGCTAATGTTGTTTTGCAGGCATATTTACATGCTATATAAGACCAAACATTCAAAGTAGTGCATAAGTTCTTACTGCTCTAAAATGAACTAATGTGTGAATATAAAACCAGCTTTACCTCATTAAAAACGTTGCTATTGTTGCTGACAAGGTGTTGTTATTCTTTTTAAAGGACGTTCATTTCCAATTACTTGTCATTCAGTGGACCTGTGGAAAACATTTATAGGTAAACACCGCCTTTCATTATCTAAATCAAAACGCAGTAAGAAAATAAGAGGCGTTTCAGGAAGATTCTGTTACTCTGCCTTATGTAAAGTCATATTGAAATCGTTTTGTAAATGGAATATTTCATGGAAGAAGGTTTGGTCATTACCTCACTGGTACCTCACCTTAAACTGGTTCATAGATGCTATCCAGACGAGTGTATTCTTAAAAGGCTGTGGATGATATTCAGAATCAGTTTTATTGCCAAGTGTGCTTCACACACACAAGGCATTTGTTTTGGCAAAAGAAGCTTCCAGTGTACATAAAGTGACAACACAAAATTAAGGCAATAAACATTAAACAGAGATGCAGTAAGTCAAAAAAAATATCTGAATGTTGAATTGTATGTACGGATATGTTGTAAATATGTATGTTATAAGATGCTGTGTACCAATGCGAATGGAGAAAATATTGCATTGTATATTGTTGTAAGGTGCTGTGTACAAGTGTGTATGAGAGATATTACACGTTTATTGCACAGTAGGAGAATATTTAACTGTTCATGAGGTAGATGGCCTGAGGAAAGAAACTACTTGTGTCTGGCTGTTTTTGTGCTCGGTGCTCTGTAGCGCCGACCAGACGGTAACAGTTAGTGTGCTGGGTGTGAGGCATCCAGATTGATTTTGCGAGCCCTTTTGCTCTCTCTGGAACACTAATCTTGAAACTTCTCCTCCTTTATTTTGGAATTGCCCTCAATTAATGACATTTGTTCGCTTCTTTAAAAGTTCACGCATGGGGAATATAATAAAATAACATCACACATTAAGGGGAGAGATAATACATACTTTAACTTGACATTTTAGTTGTCTTCAAAGCCTTTTTTCAGTATCTGAGTTAGATATTGTCCCTAAGAAATCATTCATATTTCTGATTTGTAAATTAAATAGAATGTGAATGAATCTAATACTTTTTTTTTTGCCAAAAATATTTATTAATATTTTGTGCAGATACAATATCATATACATACAAAAATAAGTAATACTCTGTTCTGCTTTTTCACAACTAAGAACCAATGGCCATAAAAGCAATATAGTTATTAAATAACACAGTAAATGTAAAAAAGTATATAAGTATGAAACTAACAATAAAAGTAATAATTAACTGATCAAAAATAAAAAAGCTTTATTCCCCTTCAACATCAATAGTGTCAATAAAATTCAGCAAAATGTTTCCATGTTTTGTAAAAAGATTTTAAAGACCCTCTTAATGAAAACCAAATTTTTACAGCTTTAAACACAAAAATAATTTTATCTATCTGTCAAATGAAGGTGGAGATGTTTGTTTCCACTTAAGGAGAATAAGCCTTCTAGCCAATAAATGTGGTGAAAGCCACAATGTTCTGTGTTGTTGAAGGCAAATATGGCCCAAAAGGAATTTCCAATAATGCTGTTAGACTGGAAGTCGCTCACTCTCCGTTGAAATGAACAGTCACTTGTTGCTTGTCGCTTTGACACTTGTCGCTTTGACACTTGTCGATTTGTCGCTTTGATGCTTGTGGCTTTGACGCTTGTCGATTTGACGCTTGTGGCTTTGACGCTTGTCTATTTGATGCTTGTTGATTTGACGATTGTTGATTTGTAGCCAAAAATTTTAACATGTCAAAACATGAGAAGTATAGCTGTATACATGCTCTTTTTATTCAACAAAATCTTTCTTAAAAAACAATTACATTTAAAAAAATATTATTGCCATATCTAAAAATATGCACAGTAGCCTAGTCTGTCCAGGCTAAAGGTCTCTCAGATCACTAGGCTACGCATACATAGGGAGTTGATCTCCTAAAGCAATGTTATTCTAAAAATGATAATTAAACCATGATCAGGTGAAAAACACACTGTGTGTGATAATGGAAGGATGATCACGCACACAGGCAACGTTGGGCTTATAATCTGTTCTCTTCAAAGAATCGTCTCTTTAAACCGACAACCGCTGCTACTTACAAAAAGACATATTTTAGAAACATCCGGAGCTTTTGGAAGCAGCAGGATTGTGAGTGCATGAGCATCAATCCAGTCTATTTCAAAGCGAACTGATCGCAGCAGTTGCGTTTCCAGTCACTGTTGCTTCGCGCCAGGAAACCGGAGCGCGCATGCTTTTTAAACAGTCGCGCGCATCACATCACCCGTGCGCGCAAGTGATCATCATCTTATTCGGTATTCATCCGTTTTCCTTTGCTCGCGCGAACGCTATTTTTGTCGGTCATGCTGCTTCACGATTCTAAGATGACATATGCAAGCATATTGGGCCATCTTTATTGTCGAACCCTGCTTTTAAGAAAACTATAATTTAAAAATTATCTTCAACCAGCCAAAGTGGCTAGTGAGAGTGGTTGTCTAACCCGCCACAGCTCAAATCTACCCGCATTGGCGGGTGTTAATGTAAAGCCCTGGTTATATCTAAACAGCACAAACGAATGACACCTGTTTTGTGCGATTTAGAGGAAATAACGGGGCGGAAAGTGAAGTCGCGGCTCCCGAAGTGTTTTGATTAGGCAATATCTAAACAATAAACATAAATACAGTGTTTATTTTAACAGCACAAATCCAGCACAAACGAATGACACCTGTTTTGTGCGATTTAGACAACCTGGGGCGGAGAGTGACGTCACGGTTCCCGAAATATTTTGATTAGGCAATATCTAAACCATAAACATAGATACAGTGTTTATTTTAACGGCACAAACCAGCACGAATCCAGCACAAACGAATGACATCAGTTTGGAGTGATTTAGACAACCTGGGGTGGAGAGTGACGTCACGACTCCTGAAATATTTTAATTATATCTAAACAACGAAAATAGATAAAGTGTTTGTTTTAACGGCACAAACCAGCACAAATCCAGCACAAACGACCTGTGCTAAAGTCATTTGAGCAACATGGGGTGGAAAGTGACATCACACGGTCAAAAAAATAATGCTTAATATCTCAGACCCCAAACCAGCACAAGCGCTCGTTTTTGCAGCACAAACGTAGCACAAATGAATGGCATAGTTTTGGGGTTTATTTGTTTTTATCGGGTGCCAACTTCACAGAGGTTAAAATGTTCTACGTTTTCGTTACATGAGGAAAAAGCCACAACAATCTGTGTTGTTGAAGGCAAATTTGGCCCAAAAGGAATTCCCAATAGTGCTATTAGAGGGTTTGGAGTGGCTGATATGTTAAAAGTCTTCAAAAGTATCAAATATTTTAGACCAAAACACTGTCAATCTTGGACAAGACCAAAACGTGTGTGTGATTTGCTGGAGATAGTTGACACCTATTACAAGTATCACTGCTATTTGGGTATATTTTGGCTAATCTGGCATTAGTGTAGTGTGCTCTGTGGTTTATCTAAGTCTTAAAAAATATATACAATAATGATATTTTCATATTACGTTCCTTAAAAAGTTACGAATTACGTTTAGTTGCTTTAGTACTTTTTGTAAATCGCTTAATATTGTGTACTGTGTTACTCTACAAAGTAACTTTGTTTTCAGTTGTGTGTTATGCCATTAATAAAATATCTATAGAGCTTGGGAATGTGTCATAAACAATGCAATGAATTCTGGTTGTTTTAGGGAGCCTGATTCCCATTGATCTCTATTGATTTTTTTTATCTTATAAACACTCATCAGCAATAAACTGTAGGTGTTAATGTTATGGAATGCATTTTATCAGCCTCTTAGACTCTTAGAAGGTGTATAAACATAAGTCCGTTTCATTCTCAGTGTTTGAGATGTTTTCTAAAAGATATTAATATAAAACAGGCGTTTTTCTGTTGTGATTTGCATCTGTTTACATTAAGCGCTCTTGCGTTTGCCCACAAACACGGCCAACCACTACTTGCCGTGACGTAGACATTTCTGAGCTCGATTTAATTCTTATAATTATGATTTTAACATTTCCATGTAGTTAAATACTTAAATTTGATATGCAAAATAGTCAAATGTAGTTAATTTATGATAATTTATTTGTTCTACTTTTATTTTGTAATTTGTGTGATTTAAGACTATTAACTCTCACTTTTGTGATTTTAGTTGCTGGTCAAAACAATAGAAATTCAATGAGAGCAATGAAAATGATAAATAAAAGCTTCTAACTGTACATGTTCATGTGAAGTATAAATGAGTCATACATCCCTTAACATGAATGTCTACTGAACGTGGCTTGAATGTGCAGAGCTAGCTTTTTTAATGTTGTTTTTTTTACCCCCTAACAGGTGATGTAAGACCATTTAATGACTGACTGGAACACAGAAAACCTGCTGAAGTGACTGAGCAAGTCTAAAGATGGCGTTTATTAAAGAGGAGAGTGAGGACATCAGGATTGTAGAAGTGTTCACACTGAAACATGAAGATGCTGAGGAAGAAACAGGTTAGTTTTCAGAGCTCACCCATATTTAAACACACTGATGCTGATATTTCCGCTGTGCTGGATATGGAGAATAACATGTTGATTAATGCTAAATAGTAATATGCCCACATTTGTTACATTCTACATTTTCATTAAAGAAAAATTCAGTAAATAAAAAGATTTAGATTAGATTTAGACCTAAAAAGCTGCAAAATGCATCAACAAAATAGTCATTGTCATCATATACGCATAAATAAAGTGTAAAATGTTCTACATTTTTGTTACAGAAGGAAAAATAAAAAAAATCAAAAGATTTAGTTCTAAAAGGTTGCAGAATGCGTTAATAAACAGTCTGGAAATACATATATAGTTGAAAGACAGAGAGTAGAAATGCTCACATCTTGGCGGGCAGTCACCGGCTAAATTCCTGGAAAACCTGAAAAAATAAAGAGTTGTTTTTCAATCATAAACACGACCTGGAAATTGATCAAAATGACCAAATGCCCTGGAAAAGTCCTCTTTTTAATAAACAACCTTTATTGTTTGTAAGCATAGATATGATGACAGCTAATTCACAAGGGGCTTCAGCGTCAACGCTTGACGAATGGCGTGTTTGAAGTTGTTAGTCCGCAATCGGCTACTGTCTGAGCTGGGGTATTTGCATAAAGGCAATCTGACTGGCTGATGCTACTGTTGGCACTTGAAAAGTTAGGAAAATCCCAACTTCTGCAGCGAGCAATGCCACTGAAGTGGCGCAGACAGATCCACAATTCAGTTCGGCAATGCTTGACGTCACCCATTCAAAGCGAATAGGAAGCGTTGACGCCGATGCCCTGTTTGAATGTATTGACCCTCTTTAGTAGGGGTGTCAAAATAGTTTTTGCGGTACACCGCAATGCAGATGCGGACAATTTGGTATCAGTTTAGTAATGGCCCGTTTCCACTGAGTGGTATGGTTCGGTACTCTTTTATGGCCGTTTCCATTGTCAAAAGGCGCACTGAACCAAACCGTACTCCTTTTTCGGCACCCTTTCAAAAGGGTACCAAACACGAGAAAGGGTACCAAAAGGCGGAGCTAGACGCGCAGCTGAATGCTATTGGTTTACAAGCCAGAATAAAAACAAAGAATGGAATTACTTTCTAATAAGAGGCTACACGTTAGAGGTGTGAACCTACACTGGTCTCACGGTTCGGTTTGGTTACGATTATCATGCCATCGATTCGGTTCAATTCGATATCTCGGTGCATCACGGTGCATTGACGATTCTTTCCATACACAGTTTTATATTTTCTTCACAGCACAGCAATTCTTGTATTAAAATGTATAAATATGTTTATATACTATTTGTAAAACAATTTTGTCATTTAATACAAACAGTCAGATATATAAACTGTACCTTTAAACAACACGGGCATTTATATCAAATAAACAAATATAAATATCCCGCTCTCTTTCTGAGCCTTGTCTACCAAGTTCTGTCTTACACTCCTTTGATTGGTCACGCGCTCAACGGAAAGGGCTCCGATTGGCTCTTACACGCTGGCGCTCTTCACAGATGCACTCATGGGCCACAGTGAGAGAGAGAGAGAAATAGAGTTTACTTTCACTCTCTTAATCGTCGTGAAATAGGGGCTTTTGCTGTAAGTGTCAGTGAAACAGTGTTCAGGAAACACACACGCAGTGAAATTGTACACATTTTCTGACTTTTTGCTTAGTTAGAGCGTTGTAAAAACTGGCGCTCGCTGCTCGCCTCCTTCGCCATAGTAAGCTACGGCGACATAGCGCATGTGAGATAAATGACGTCAGTACATAATAACCGGTTTTGATTATTACTGAACCGATACCATATTGTCTGCGTCTGCATTGCGGTGCACCGAAGAAACGATTAATTTTGACACCTCTACTACACATGCTGCTGAAGATTAAAGACACATTTAATTATGAGAGGTCTTCTCTGACTGGGCTCTATTTTGTGTTGTTTTGAACCTAAATAAGGACTAAATGTCTGCTGTGTGTAGTTTATCTCTAATTGGTAACATATTGGAGACTGTAAGGGGCTGTATGTGTTCATATATGTTGCATTTATTTATTTATTTATCTATTTATTTATATAATTGCAGATGTTTATCTGCAGTTATAATCAACTCATGTTCATAGAAAAGTTAGTAATAAACATTTATACACAAGTATTTATGTGTGTAAAGCATCTGTTTTGTGAGAAGTGCTTCTCATATGATATGTGAGCGAGCCGTACAGCTTTACTTTAGACATTTCCTTGAGCGAAAATGACGTCGACTGCAACTTTCTGTCGTACACCACGCCCACCAAAAGAGTACCATTGGTACCCTTTTAGCAGTGGAAACGCAAGCCTGATAAAGGTGACCCGTACCGTACTGTACCAGTCAGTGGAATCAAGCCATAATAGATCATAATCAATTATTATGTATTGATGTGATTTATCTCATATGTGCTATGTCGCGGTAGAATACTATGGCGAAGGGGGCGAACAAGTGTAATTAAAATGCAGAAACTCAGCACAATTCACTGCGTGTGTTTGCTGGACACACTGACACTGAAGTTACAGCAGAAGCCTCTATTTCACTGCTGGAGAAAATGAAAGTAAACGTCATTTCTCTCTCTTTCTCACTGTGGCCCCTTTGACCTGTTGGCGTGACGTTTCCTCTGTTCTCGGATAGCTATATTTGTGAATCCAGACACGAGCGTGTCTGCAGAAACGGAGCTTTTCTCCAAAACGTCTATTATGGATCAGCTGTGATCGCCGCTGCCGTTTATCAGCGAGACTCATCGGTGAGCAGCACCAGAGCACCAATCTCCTAATCGCAGCCCTTTCTGTTGAGGGCGTGACCAATCATAGGCGTTTAACAGCTTGCTCAACATAGCTCGACCAAATCGATGGCTTGATAATAGTAACTGAACCGTGACACCAGTGTAGGTTCACACCTCTACTCTTTAGCTCAATGTTTCTCAAACTTTTTTGCAGTCTCCCACTTTGGACCAGACTCACCCCAATCACCCAGACAAGACAAAAAAATTAACTGGGGCTTCAGGTTTAACTGTTTTTGTTGTTGTTGTTGTTGATCAGGTCAACTGCCTGTCTTGGCTTTCTCTTGTGTCTTGTTTTCTTCTCACTCCATGTCACAAACTTTTTTTTTATATATGCTAACATTTATAGCTACTAATCGAAGTGTGCGATGTTAAAAAAAAAAAGATCTCTATACAGCCGATAAAAAAAATCCATTTGTGATCCTTTTGTAATTGTCATGAGTTACCTGAAACCGGTCTGTGAATGATGCAGTCAAAATGGGACTGCATTATATCCTAGAACATCTGGACAAACCAGGGAACTACGCAAGGATACTGTTTGTGGACTTCAGTTCTGCCTTTAACACCATCGTCCCATCACTGCTTGAGAACAAACTGACCCAGCTGTCTGTCCCTAGCTCTGTCTGTCAATGGATCACTAGCTTTTTGACAGATAGACAACATCTAGTCAGAATGGGCAAAATCACATCCGACAGCCGCACCATCAGCAC
>CAIGQZ010032134.1:3559540-3593235 GCA_903798205.1 Danio tinwini
AATCCTCAAAAATACAACTTGCCTAATAATTCTGCACTCCCTGTATATGTGTGTATGTAGAATATTTTCTTTTAGACTGGTCAGTTTAAATACAAATATGCCAAACTCACCAGCATTACTGTCTGCCTCTGGCAAGTATGGGAAGTTGGTAATCCACATGGCACGCAGAATCCCATGGCTGACATCTCCAAACCGGTTTTCCATAGTCTTTGACAGCAGGTCTATGGCGTGGTCTTTGGACTTATTTAGGGTCTGGTCATCACATGGCTTTAGGCTGACACCCTCATTCTGGTTTGTTCCCAGCATTGTCTTCAGTTTAGACTCAGGTCTTCAAGTGAAGAACAAGAGATAAAGCCAGAGATGCTTTAATTGACTTAAGATATTAGTAGCAGTAGTATTATTATAAAATGTTAAACGTGCACTTAATGAGTGAAGAAAGTCTTGTTTTGTGGCTGTAGCTAGATTTGTATTTGAGCATTAAAACCAAGGTAGAGGACAGGCATTCATGGACTTTGGTCACAGTTACTGAGGAGCGCTGCATAGTTTGGGACAGGCTGCTGAGCTGCGTTAGCACATCATGAAGAAAGCTGGTGAAATTGATGACAACCTTCTGGCTTTTCCCTTCTGTACTTCATTCCAAGCTACTACAGGTGTCTGTGTTTTAAGGGATTACAAATTTACTACAAATAATACCCTTTTTTATGGATTCATGTACTGTTTCCAAACTCTCATCTAGCAAATTTCTACATTTAGGAAATGATGCTATTATAACTTCCTACCTGTGTTAGCCTACTATACCTGCTCTAGGTGGACCACAAGTCCCTTGTAGCCTTTCAAAAAGTTTTGAATGGCTCGCTGAAAATGTGAAACCCACCATGTTTCATCTATTCTTGTTGGCATCAGATGATTCATGCCAATCTTTTCCTCAACTGTGCCCTGTTCACATAGCTCTTGTGATAGAAAGAATACAGGGTGTTAAGCATATGGTCCACCTTCCTGGCAAGACATGTTTTGGGACATGGGTATACAATATGCTAGTTTGGACTGAATATCCAAGACCTCTTGTTGGCCTCAAGACCTCAGAATTGGTTATTCTGGTACTATGGTTGGTGAGGTTGGTCTCCATGCCAGAAATGGTGGTTGCTTGTGTCCGCCAAGTAGACCCAACAGAGGCAATCAACGAACTTAGGGACTCCAAAGTAGAATTCAGCAATGCAGTAAGTTTGGCAGTAAGGTTTTTTCTTGATTTATCCAACTCGCTGACGAGTTTGTCAGTTGTTAGCAGGGTTGAAAAGTCCAATGCCATGTCGTCGTCAGGGCCAAGATGACAAACCTTGCTTACTGCCAACTCTGGTTCCTTTGCTCATTGAAACAGGATGGTTATTCCAAAATAAACTGTTGAAAAATTGCAAAAATATATATTTTATATACCAAAAACCAATGGAAATTGCTGACACCACACATCTCTCTACTACATAACCAAACTGGTTATCAGTTTATCCAATTCTAAAGAATGTGAAGAGCTAAAAATAAGACATTCTGAGTCTACAGATAACACCTTTTATCAAATCTAACATGCATGTTGTTGGTTTTAATGTCTAAATGCCATTATGTTGATCTTCAAGACTGTAGTTTTGAGCATTTAAACTTAGGCTAACTTTTTCTTCCCTTTCAGGTCTGATGGAGCTGAAAGAAGAGACTCAAGAACTTAATGAAATGGAGGACGTAGATCAGCAACATGATTTAAGGACTGACGAAGAATCCACAGAAGGAGTTCAGGAAACCGAATCTAATTTCAAGTGCTGTCACTGTGGGAAGTGTTTCAGTAATGAACAAAACCTTGAAATCCACATGAGGAATCAGACTGGAGAGAAGCCTTTTATCTGCAAAAAGTGTGGAATGGGGTTTTCCCAAAACCGAAAGCTTCATGTTCACATGAGAATCCACACAGGAGAGAAACGTTTTCCCTGCCCGCAATGTGGAAAGTGTTTCACTGTAAAATACAGCCTTCGAGTGCACATGAGAGTTCACACTGGAGAAAACCCTTACACTTGTCCTGAGTGTGGAAAGGGTTTTAAACAGAAAAACAGCTTTAATTACCACATGAGAACTCACAAAGGTTAGAGAATTTTCACCTGTCAATGCTATGGAAAAAACATCCCTACAAAACAAGTTTTATACATGAAAATGTTTTAAAGGGCACCTATTTTACCCCTTTTTTAAGATGTTATATTAATATTATGGTTCTTCTGAGTGTGCCAGTTTAGGTTCAGTTCAAAACACAATTCAGACTTTTTTATTATAATGTGTTAAAAAGTGTCATTTTGGGAGCATGTACACAGTTCGTTGTTTTAGGGGCGTGTTGCTTCACATGCTCGCACTTTCCAGCTGCACCTAGTTAAGATGACAGGGAGCTTCTGTGACGGTGAGAAATGCAAACCGCTGAAGTTTAAGGAACACTTAATGAAAAGTACACATGTATGCAAACACACCAAAACTCACAAACACTGGCGGCGAGGAGAGCGATAACGTGGTGAATGTTGAGCCCAATGAGCCTTCCATCTAAAAATAGAGCAAGGGTGCTTCTTTGGTGACGTCGCTTTGACTTACACGCTGAAAATGGCGGACGTGAAACAACATACTGAGGATATGGTAATGCGCACCTGTCAATGAATATTGGTGGGCGGGGGGACCGCACTCTTACGTCAAGTTGCGGTCGATCTCAAAACCGCTCCAATTAGTCCACCGTTTTTATGTTGTTAAATTGAAAAAAAAGGACTGAGAATATGACGGTCTATACACTATACCTACACACATGTCTGTCCAAACAGCTTGAAAAGTAGATTTTTCACCATAAGTGCCCTTTAAATGTTAAACCTAATATAAGTGTTGGGCAAGCGACTTGGAAAATGTAGTAAACTAAGCTATTAGTTACTCTACTTAAAATGTAGCTTAACTACACTAAAAGCTACTCCCTAAGAAATGTAGTAGCTAAAAAATCAAGAAATTCAGGAACCAGATGTTGCACATTTAAAATACTATAGTAATAATGTAAAGTAAAGAGACATATATAAGAAAGTGTATTATGGTATACAACTCTAACGAATTCTACTACATAATATAGTATTAAGCCTGGTTTATACTTCTGCGTCAAGTGATCAGCGTGACCCACGGCGCAAGCCTCGCGCGTAGCCGTGCATTTATACTTCTGCGCGCTGTTGCTGTTTTTTCGGCTGGTGTTTTTTTTTTCTGAACACTTCCTTAATGTACAAGTGGCTCAAATTCACTCATTTTGAGGCGGGAACAGGCGACGTGCAACAAATTTAATCATAAGGTAAACACAAAACAACAGTCTCCATCCGGAGCTCCTTCACGGGACTCAATACTTGTAAACACTCGCTGCATCGGGGGTGTGGCTCTCACCTGTGCCCACACTCGTCAGCGCTACCAAGCTGACAAATCACAGAGCTTGCGCTACGCGTACGCGTAACATTGTTTGAGAGGTGCGTGTCAACGTCGCCAATGGCCACGGCGAGGGGCTATGCGTCCACTCGTATGCTGCGCCGTAGCATACGCGTGCGCTTGACGCAGAAGTATAAATCAGCCTTTTCTTAGTAGGGTTGGGTATCATTTGGGGTTATTTCGATACCGGTGCCAAATGGATACTTTTAAAATGGTACCGGTGTCTGAACCGATACTTTTTTAGCCAATTAATTATTATAATTGAACATTCATTAATTTTCTTTTGGGCTTAGTCCCTTTATTAATTCGGGGTCGCCACAACGGACTGAACCGCCAACTTATCCAGCACATTTTTTAGGCAGCGGATGCCCTTCCAGCAGCAACCCATCTCTGGGAAATATAATTGAACAACATAAATATATATTTATAATAAGTTTAAAGTAAACATTAATTCATATTATATATATATATATATATTTGAATTGCATTAATATATTTCTTTTTGATCATTTGTTTGTTAGCATGAATGCAAGATTTGCACTATGCTATTAACATTACATTAGCTTACTACTAACCTGTGCAAAGGCTGTCATCAAAATCAGGGAACACCTTTTTTTTGGGTTTGAGGCTTGTGACTACTTTTACGTGGACATCAGTGATCTAATGATTTGCCTTAATCTGAATAAGACAATAATATGATTCTCGTGTTCACATGAGTTGCTTTTTAAATCATTCATGATTCCCAGTTACATGTTATAGCACACAGATCCATCAACGTCATTGCGTCACCAGCCTATAAATGTTTCCTCCGCAGTTTGTGTCTGTGGTCCTTTAAGATAATCAAAATTTACTGTTTACGTGGTAGACTCTTAATCAGAGTATTGTCTTAATCATATTAAAATCAGAGTATTGGTGTCCATGTAAACATACTCACTGAAAGTGCCAGATGATGTCACAAGCTGTCAAAGACAGTCCATTCCTCACCTTTATGTTGATTCCATGAGCCCTCACATTTCATAAGTTTGGCATGTTTCCCCCTTACCATGCAACTATTGTAAAGCATCTGCTGCATGTTGGTGTGTCAGAATCCTTGCTTGTAAAATATGGCCATACTTTAGAATGCTTAGTTTAAGCAAATTAGATGAATGCGATCATGCGTGTTGGAGACGCTCACCACATACGCTGTACTGCGCGCTTTGTCTTCTATAAGCAACAAGAACAAATGACATTGCTGACATCCGTACCCCTCAAAGCTGTTTAGACGTAAATATTTAGAGATGGTATGACACAACGCGTACTTATGTGTGCCTTTGATGCACCCCTTGATCTTAAGGGCGTCACACATCAGATGCGCCGCTCAGAGCCGCGGCACACACCGGCGCGCACATGACAGTTGAAAGTATCACACACCAGATGCGCACATTCGCATGTTATTTAAAATGAAACTATTTAGATGACGCTCTGTGGCGCGGCAGAAATATGAACAGTGTCCTGAGTCGAGGCTGGGCGCTGTGGACAGTCGACGACTTGCGGCGCCGGGGTGTGTACCCTGATAGAAGCCTATGTTTAGAATTCTAAAATGCATGGCGCTGCGTGGTGCAACGATGCGGGTCGCCAAGCTGCGTTCTGGTGTGCGACCTGCTTTACATTCTTGTCGCAGCACCAGTGACTAGGCACCGAAATTCATATGCTGATTCAGTCTAATGCATACTGGTTACAAAGGTGGCACCGGGTTTCTGTACCCAACCCTAATTATTAGTAACTATCATAAACAAATAATAATTAACATAGCATATTTTAGGTTTTACTACAGTAAAAAAGAAAACTGTAGAAAACTTAGTACAATATAGGGTTATATATAGGGTTACATTTACTATCTTACTATAGTTGTTGTATTGCAACTATTAATATAATTACCTATAGTATTTTAAATATTTTAAATACTGTATTTGCAATAAATTACTATAGTATTTTTCATGTAAGTGCACTTGGGCACATTTGCAAAACAAACAGTGAATAAATTTAAATGGTTCTGCTTCAGAAATAGTTCGTCTACAGCAGGGCTCTCAAACTGCTAGCCTGCGGGCCTGCCCTCCAGCCCACAATGCCGACAACCAGCCCCCCTCTACCCTCTGCTCTTCAGTTCGTGATCGCCTCTCCTTCGTTCTTCAATCCGCGACCATCAACCAGCCCCACCCCCGCTCTTCAGTTCCCCACTTTTCGTTTTTCTTGCAACCACTAGCCCCCCAACCCCCCCGCCAAATTGAGTTTGAGACTCCTGCTCTAAATCATCTTTCAATCAAGCAAGTTTCTCACGTCGGACCAATAACTGATTGGCAATGTCACCGACTGGAGCGAGAGCTGGCAGTAACGCAACAAAACGTTTGTTGTCAACCACCTTAAAACCGGAGAAGAAATCGGCATTCTTGCCATCATATAGATTTACTTTCATTGGCCTCACAGCACTGTGAATGGCTGTGGCGTCACCTAATGATCCATGATTGGTAAATGTAGCTTGTGTGGACGCTACTGCGCTACTTGTTTAAAATAATAACTTCGATACTGAAAAGCTATTTGATTTGAAAATAGCGACGCCACCACCACCAGCCTGAACTGTTGATACAAAGCAGGATGGATCCATGCTTTCATGTTGTTGACGCCAATTTCTGACCCTACCGTCCGAATGTCGCAATCAGAAATCGAGACTCATCAAACTAGACGTTTTTAAGCTAGTTAAGTAGTTTACCTAGTAGACTCACTACTTGTAGCGATGCTACTCCCCAACACTGTCTATTATGCAAAAATCACTTTTATGAAGCGCTGTGGGGCCACAGTATTTAAATATAACCATTTTCCAATGATAAAAACCTATTATTTACATTTTTATAATCACACTTTATAAAAACAATCGACAGAAACACTTTGTAAGATTGACATTCTTTGCACATGTCTTGGCTAAAGCCCCGCCTATTAGTGACGATCTCTCCCTCATTAGCATAAGATGATAGTCTTGTTTTTGAATCTGCCACTATGCTGACACACAGGCATTTGTAGCTCTGCCCTTTTTTCAGGATAGTGCTGGGAGCACAATCTCATTTGAATTTAAAGCGACAGTCACCAAAATTAGGATCAATTAGGACACTTGATCAAAGTCTTAAAGGGTCAGATTCAAAGAGTTATAAAACATTATTTCTGAGATATTATACTCTAGGGGACCATTATTACCATTATTGGGTATAATGGGTTCCATTTAAGGTGATTACAGTTTCATGTATAACACTTATCAAGAAGAGCTGAACCGTAAAAGACACTGTTTAGTATAATACTTTATGGTTTAATTTATATTTATCTTAGTTCATCCAATTCTAAAGAAGCTGTTTACACCTGCTCACATCATACTTGTGTCTGGTTAGATTGTGGTCTGATGGTGAAAAGCACAGATGTACATGCCATCTGAAACGCATTCAAGACTGATATACACCTGATCGCTCAAACCACTTCAGGAGGTGCTCTGTGACATATTCCAGATGAATCTGAACAGGTCTAAATGCATCTGGTTGGTAAAACCACATATGTAAATTACTCCTTCCAAAATCTCAACAGAAAGGTGTACATGATATGTTCTATATTACGAAGTCAGATCTAAGAGCGCTAATGCAACACAACAGTTGACAGTTTGGCATGTTTGTTTCATCTATTGTGTTTTTCCATTTCAATCTATTTTAATCTAATTTAAAATGGCAGCATAAACGGCAGAAACCCAGTACGCAGGGCCGGCTTGTGGCATAAGAAGTATAGGCAAATGCAAAGGGCGCCAAACATCCAGGGGGCCACCAGAAATGGAGGATGAAAAAAAAAAGTGTAACTTCCACTGTTCTTAAAACTAGTTGGTATTATGACTTCAGAAAACATTAAGTTAGCTGCATAGCAAAGCGTACTAAGTAGTAGTAGTAGTGGTAATAATAATAATAATAATAATGCTACTTGCCTAAGACGCCCCCCTTTTCTGAATAATTAGACTTTACCTGCTACACGGTGGTCATTTTCTTTTTATGGGTCAACAAGCTCAAAATGTCCTAAACTGTCTGGTGCACAGGTGAGGGGAAACAAAGAAAAGAAGAGGAAAAACGCAACAAAGGTTGAGTATTGTTACGATAAAGATGATTATTTTGCTGTATCCGAATGATGATTGAAAACGCCAAAACAACGATTAACAAAAGCATGGCACATACCTGTCAACCCTCCCGTTTTTGCCTGCTATCATCCCGTTTTAAGTATTTTCCCATATTTCCCTCGTATGTTTAATCCTTCTATGAAACGTGAAAGTACCGTCAACACAGAGCCGATCTCAAATGTGATATTATTGTAAGAGCTGTTCAAGATAATTGGGCTTTCGCTTTATTTTGGCTTGAAAGCATGTTGAAATTAATATAAAAACGTCTGCGTTTACTTTCTTTCCATTAAAGCTGTGCATTGGTCGTCGCAATCTCAGATGCGCTGCTGAGGTTTCTTAGTCCAACTGTTGAAATTCTTCTTTCTACATATTTTGAATGTGCAATTGCTTTATTTGAACAAAAGAATGTCCAAGACAAAGCTATTTAGGTTCTTATGAGTAAACAGTGCATCCGGAAAGTATTCATAGCGCTTCACTTTTTCCACATTTTTTATGTTACAGCCTTATTCCTAAATAGATCAAATTCAATTATTTCACAAAATTCGACACGCAATACCCCATAATGGTGATGTGAAATAAGAGTTTTTGAAATTGTTGCAAATTTATTTAAAAAATTTAACCTGAAAAATCTCATGTACATCAGTGTTCACAGCCTTTGCTTAATACTTTGTTGATGCACCTTTAGCAGCAATTACAGCCTCAAGTCTTTTTGAATATAATGCCACAAGCTTGGCACTCCTGTCTTTGGGAATTTTTGTCCATTCCTCTTTGCAGTACCTCTCAAGCTCCATCAAGTTGGATAGGAAGCGAAAGTGTACAGCCATTTTCAGATCTCTCCAGAGATGTTCAATAGGATTTAGGTCTGGGCTCTGGCTGGGCAACTTAAGGACATTCACGAGTTGTTGTGAAGCCACTCCATTGATATTTTGGTGGTGTGCTTTGGGTCATTGTCCTGCTAGAAGATGAACCGTCGCCCCAGTCTGAGGTCAAGAGCACTCTGAAACAGGTTTTGATTCAGGATGTCTCTATACATTGCTGCATTCATCTTTCCCTCTATCCTGACTAGTCTTCCCGTTCCTGCTGCTGAAAATCATCCCCACAGCATGATGCTGCCACCACCATGCTTCACTGTAGGGATGGTATTAGCCTGGTGATGAGCGGTGCTGGGTTTTCTCCAAACGTAACGCCTGGCACTCCAAAGAGTTCAATTTTAGTCTCATCAGACCAGAGAGTTTACTTTCTTATGGTCTGAGAGTCCTTCAGATGCCTTTTGGCAAATTCCAGGCGGGGAGTGTCTTCCGTCTGGCCACTCTACTATACAGGCCTGATTGGTGGATTGCTGCACAGATGGTTGTCCTTCTGTAAGGTTCTCGTCTCTACAGAAGAACGCTGGAGCTCAGACAGAGAGACCATCAGGTTATTGATCACCTCCCTGACTAAGGCCCTTCTCCCCGATCACTCAGCTTAGATGGCCGGCCAGTTTTAGGAAGAGTCCTCGTGGTTCCAAACATTTTCCACTTACGGATGATGGAGGCCACTGTGCTCATTGGAACTTTCAGAGCAGCAGAAATTTTTCTGTAACCTTCCCCAGCCTTGTGCCTTGACAATCCTGTCTCGGAGGTCTACAGACAATTCCTTTGTCTTCATGCTTGGTTTGTGCTTTGACATGCACTGTCAACCCTGGGACTTTATATAGACAGGTGTATGCCTTTTCAAATCATGTCCAATCAACTGAATTTACCACAGGTGAACTCCAATGAATCTCCAGAATGATCAGTGGAAACAGAATGTACCTGAGCTCAATTTAGAGCTTCACGGCAAAGTCTGTGAAAACTGATGTACATGTGACTTTTCAGGTTTTTTATTTTTAATAAATTTGCAACAATTTAAAAAATCTTTTTCACATTGTCATTATGGGCTATTGTGTGTAGACTTTTTAGGAAAAGTGAAGCGCTATGAATACTTTCCGGATGCACTGTATATACACTTGCAGTGGAATTTACTGCGATGTGATGGGGGCTACAAAAAATCTTGCCTAGGGCGCCAAATTGGTTAGGGCCTGGCCTGCCTCCCTGTGAAAAAAGGACGAAAAATAATATAAATATATACATTGCATTCAATTAGAAAAGCTTGTGTTTGGGAGAGTAGATTATAGACAAATACATGTAAACCCTTCACAGTTTTGAATGAACAGGTGTAAACTGGCCCAAAGAAAATGATGAGTTCAAAACAAAGCATTCTGAGATTACAGCAGCTGAGTGCTTATTAGATCTATTATGCATGTTGTTAATTTTGTGTTTAAACTGAGGCTAACCTTTTTTTTTTTTCTCTGTTCAGGTCTGAAAATTGTAGAAACAGATTCAGTCGAAGTGGACATCTAAAAGTCCACATGAGAGTTCACACCGGAGAGAAGCCTTACATCTGTCAGAAGTGCGGAAGGCAGCAAACCTTCAAGTTCACATGAGAATTCACACTGGGGAGAAACATTTTGCCTGCCGACAATGTGGAAAAGGTTTTACAAGTAAAAACTCACTCAAGTACCACATGACAAATCTCAAATGTTAAAGAGCTTTTGTCTGCCAACAGTGTGGAAAAAGTGTCCAGACAAAACAAAATACAACACAAGTGTGGTAAAAGTGTTACACATGGAAACTAACGAAAGGAGATTACATTAGTTTTCATGTGTAGCACTTGTGTTGTTTTGAAAAGTGCTGAAAGTGAAAAAGCCAGAAAAGTGATGGAGGTTTTGACTGATGTGCAAAGATGCCCAATCTCTCAATTGAAACTTATGAAAGGATTCAGGAAAGTATCTGAGCGATAACACCGTTTTCAGTCCTACCTTCAGACTGGAGTTACAAATGTGTAGTATCTGGGAATAGAAAATATAAACTGACAAAGTTATACAGAGTGTGTGTGTGTGTGTGTTCAGGCTCCCTAGTTGTAGACATTAATATAAGCCACTGGGGGCAGGGTCCCAAAGTAATGCAAATGCTAATTTCAAGGATGCTGTGCCTTTGGCCCCGATTACACTGCCAGGTTAATGTGAACCAATTCTGATTTTTGGCTCATATGACACAGATCGGATCTGTTCGATGACCGTGTAAACACGCATGCATTTGGATATTTAGAGATCGGTTTCAGGCCTCCTTTATATGTGGAAATAGATATGTGACAATGCTACTATCATGTAAACAGACAGATCGGATATATTGAGGCATTCCGCTTTGTACGTCATTAAACTTGCGACAATGTGGTACTTCTTCACGATTTAATGATGTAGAAGGAAGAGCATTTGGAGATGACGACAGAACAACAACAACAGGAAACATGGAGGAGGAAAGGGGTCAGTGGTCGGCAGAAGTTACCTGCCTTCTTGCCCTGTGGGGAGATGAGTCAGTGGAGGACACCATATATAAACCATAGGCGCAAGCTGCGATGATGACTCTTTCCCTCCTCCTCCACCTCAAAATCATTTTAAAGTTGGGGGAACTTCGCATATTTCACAGAGCTAAAAGCAAGACAATTTCTTCCATCGTGGGTAGTGCGGTGCAGATGCTAGAACCTGCCTTTACACATGCGCGACTTTGTAAATTGTATGTAAACACAAGAATCGGATATGGGTCACAATTAAAAGAACGTGTAAACGGACAGGCAAAAAAATCCGATAAAGGCAACAAATCGGAACTGGGCATCAAGACCTGACAGTGTAAACAGGTTTTTGTGTCTATGAAGTTTGAAGCAATACTGGTACCGTATTGATACCGTTAAGGCTCGTACACACCGGGAAGCTTTTCGTTTGCATTTATCATCAGCGTTTTCCAAGACATTTTTCCGGATTCAAACCCAAGCGATTTTAACAGGCGTCGAGCAGAAGAGTATGCAAAATCACTCCTTGACGTTAGATGGCGCTACACAAATTTTAAGCTCCTGACACCCGCTTGTAACACAGAGAAAGAAGACAAAGTTGACACGCTTGTTGTTATGGATGGTTCTAGCAGCAGCTCCAGCTCTAGCAATGAAGAAATGATTATTGTTCACCAGTGCAATAAGCAGCTCCACGTTCATCACGCCTCTGGGCATCTTCTTCAATGTGCGCTCGCATTGACAGTGTTGCGCTTGAGCGCCTCCAAGTGCTGTTTACTGTAACTTCAGCAGCTCTGTGCACGTGAACAAAAGTGCCAATCTGATTGGTGGAGAAGGTTTTGACACGGTGCGTCAAAACAAAAAAACGAGCATGTGGCATTTTTTTAAAAATGATGATTTTGCGCCTGGCGTTTTGCGTGTGGGTGTGCACGATCACATTGACGCCCTTCATTTAGTCACTAGGCGTTAAACGTTGACGGAAAATGCGAGCAAAAAACGTCTCGGTGTGCACGGGCCTTTATGCTGATGAGTTCAGGTCTGTCTTTAAGATTTGTGTCCACCTCTATGTATCACAGCCCCCTAAAATGTATAAAATACAGAGCAACACTGCACTAAATAGAGTTCTTAATGACTGTAGTGGTGAGTTTTTAATAAAAATCCTGCTTCAAGAAACCAGAGAGTCTCCTACAGTAGTCGTCGTTTCTGAGTTTACAAGAAAATCAGGGCTGGCATCAAAGAAGTTCGAAGAATAAACCAACTTAAACCAACTCTGTTTACAACAGAGGGTTTTATAACCCTGTTATAAAAACTGTTACGGCCAGGACACACCAAGCCGATACCAAACAACAAGCACAGACGAAAACCAACTGTTGTCGAGTCTGGTCCTATCTGGACCAAAAAGCTGCCAGTGAACACATCAAATGGATGACAGCCAACTGAAATGAGAGTGAGCCGGTGTCCTGACATTTGATCCTACCCATCAGATTATGCTACCAACGCTATATTTGAACGGTTTTGAGGTTAGGGATTGTGTAGGTTGATATTACAGCTTCATATCACACTACTCCACATTAAAATTTACACTGTTAGCGAAATCTGATGGGTAGCATAATGCGCCATCAAAATGTGCTGCCTACTTCTTGAATGGGAGGTAGGACAATGTGACAAGGTAGGAGAAATCGACAGAACTGCTTCGACGGTCCTGACGGGTACAGCTTAAAAAAGCAGGGTTTGTAGTAACTGTCACTCACCATGGAGGCATTCGCTCCTGCAAATATGTCTGATAATCTAATAATCCATATCGTTTACAAAACCTTGAGGAACGTAGGAATATTGCAGCCGGCCTCTTTGTGCTTCTTCTAGACTTGAATTGTTTACTTGCTACGTCACTACGCCACACTCGCACTCTGATTCGTTGCTGAATAACCAGTCAGAGTGCTCTCTGCTGATTCTACATGCTGAATTGGACCAAGAAGCTTTAACGTTAACCCGACGAGAGGCGGCATGTGGAAAACACCAAACTCACTAGCCTGATCAATGATGACTGTCGGCTTGGTGCCTTCCGACCTTTTGTACAAATTAGTTTGCCCCTTTGAAGGTAATGGTGCCATATTAGTTGTTTTCTCTATCTTTAAATGTGGTACTTTTTGTTTTCCTTTACCGATCCGCCATCATGTTTTCTCGCCTAGTTGAGGTTAACGTTTGCACACAAATGTTAAACAATGACCTTTTATTGTATTCGTTCAAGATGAAAACAAAAAAGCTGTAGCCTATGTAAGATGTCTAGTGACATATATCTGACTTAAAGGTCATTTATTTAGTTGTGTTTACATGCTTGTTCGGTACACTTTTATGGCCATTAGCACTGTCAAAAGGCGTACTGAACCGAACCGTACCGTACCCCTTTTTCGGCACCCTTTCGAAAGGGTACCAAACACGAGAAAGGGTCCAAAAGGCGGAGCTAGACGCGCAGCTGAATGCTATTAGTTTACAGAGATACGTCACGAGCTCACGCAACAAGCCAGAATGAAAACAAAGAAGCCGCCATGTTTTAATACACAGCCGAGAGATTGCAGCGTAATGATATATACATATAATAATGAGCCCTGTTCGACCCGGGCTCAAATAAACCTTGTCGTCTTGATGAACAGCCACAAATTCAAAAAGAAGAGCAGATTTGACCCTGTGCCCCGTAGTTTTTTACGAGCCAGTCTGAAGCGCGAGCGGTTTTGCTTTCTTGCTTGTGCTCGCCGCGCGTCTATATTTGAAATAACAAACTTCTTGAGCTGATGATAATAACGTGCGCTTGATTATTGACGTGCTTTTAAAACCTGATCCTGTCAGAAACTGACAAACGCGAGAGTGACGCGCCAAAAAACAAAAGGAGAAGCCGGAAAAAAAGGAGCACGTTATTATTTCAGCAAACGTAAACAAACTGCCATGTTTACCTATTATCATCACCTTTTGGACTATTATGAACTCAGAATGATGGAATTACTTTCTAACAAGAGGCTACAGGTGCTGCTGAAGATTACAGACATGTTTAATCATGAGAGGGCTCATGACTATGGGCTATATTTTGTGTTGTTTTGAACCTAAATAAGGACTAAATGTCTGCTGTGTGTAGTTTTTCTGTAAGTGGTAACATATCGGAGACTGTAAGGGTCTGTATGTGTTTATATATGTTGCATTTATTTATTTATTTGATATAATTGCAGACGTTACAGTAGGCTATTTCACACTGTCATTGATCTGCAGTTATAATCAACTCATGTTCATAGTAAAGTTAGTAATAAACATTTATACACAAGTATTTGTGTGTAAAGCATCTGTTTTGTGAGAAGTGCTTCTCATATGATATGTGAGCGACTCGCACAGCCTTACTTTAGACATTTTCTCCAGCGAGAATGACGTCTACTGCAACTTTCTGTCGTACACCATGCCCACCAAAAGAGTACCATTGGTACCCTTTTAGCAGTGGAAGCGCAAGCCTGATAAAGGTGACCCGTACCGACCCGTACTGTACCAGTCAGTGGAATCGAGCCATTATTGACATTATTGACTAAGTTTTGTTAGTCTAATTCAAATAAATTGAATTAACAGCCGATTAGTTAACTAATTGCTTTAATGAACGACTAAGAAAATAGTCGGGGTCAGATCTAATTCAAACAGTCACACTGATGAATGCTGCCCTGCTCAAGAAGGAAGATAATGATTCTAAACATCAGTAAACTCAAGCTGCCATCTGATAACCAATCAAAAGTAACAAGAATATATATTCAAAAGTAACAGTGTATATATATATATATATATATATATATATATACATATATATATATATATATATATATATATATACACTGTATAAAAAGAACTTAAAATTTTAAAGCAACCAGCTGCAAAGAAATTTTGAGTTTATTAAACTTCAATGGTTGAAGTTGTGCCAATTTTTTTTTGTTGTTGACCGAAAAAGCTAGTTTAAGTCAAGTCAATACTTTATGGAATAATTTGGCACAACTTCAAACACTAAAGCTTAATAAACTCAAAAAAAAAAAATTGCAGCCAGTTGCTTTAAAATTTTAAGTTTTTAACTTTATATTTTGAAGATATGGAGAAAAGAAATTTAAAGTCTTCTCAACTGAATATTTTACTTTCATTGAACAAACAGTTCCAAACATGCAGCTGAATCATTTTTATGAGTAAATTCAACTCTGAGCTCAAAAGCATGTCCACCCAACTTACAGTTTTAACTATTTGTAAATTGGATTTTTTACAGTGTATATATATGAAAAGTGACTTACTAACATAGAACATAGATTGTTCATTTTTTTAAAGCATACATTTAAACTGTCTACAATGAGTAGCAGCTGTGATTTTTAAACAGAATCATGTACCTCACATTATTTCACAGTTTTTTTTCAGCCGATTGTTGGGCAGCATATTAAATTTAACTGTGTATTGCAACTAATTCAACGCTGAACCGCGTTTTCTTATTTATTAATTTTCTTTTTAAACGCAGCTTGTGAACAGAGCCTTTATTTTGAATTTTTCTATGTGACGCCATTAAGCCGCGACGCTCCAGCGGGTGTCGTGAAGGGGCTGAAAAAAGGTTTGTTATGAAGCTTTAAAAGCTTTTCGTGTAGGTTTTTAAACAACATTTAACAGTTAAACAAGTTGTTGTAATTTTAGAAGCATTGCTGCATGTCTGAACGGCTACTGAAGTCAACACGCAGAGCTTTAAGTGATGTAACGTGATGAAAGAAAAGACGAGTAACAGAAAAGTTGCGTCTCTTTTTGTTTCCTAAACACGAACTCGGCCAGGCTGCAGGTTTAATGTCGAGAGAAACAAAGCTTTATGAGGTAAATAATCACATTTTCTTTACTTTGTTTCTTTTAAAGGTGCCCAAACGGTGTGTATAAATAATCAAATAAGACCACAATATTTCCCCTTAAGGGAAAAGATAATCATATTTTTATATATAGCCTCAGTAGAGATTTATTTCAGTGAACAAAAAATAATAATATACCGTGTCTGAATTGTACATTTAAGTATAATATTTTATAACATAATTTAGATATCGTTTATGTACTTAATTTTTTAATGAATCACCTTTTCTAGTGTAAATGCAACAAGAACAACAGACATTGTTTACAAACCAACTGCAACTCACTAGCGGATCCAGAAAAGAGGGTCTGTGTCTCAGAAATTCTGTGTGTCAGATTCTGTAACGATAAATAAGGTATTATTACCTTGAAAATTGGTTAAATTTGGCATGTTAAACACACAACTCAATATGTTTTATTATTTTAAAAGGAAATGAAATGTTATTGAGATTATCATAAATGTTTTTGTTGTGTTTTTCTGTGAAATTATCCATTACGACTGATGGTTATAAAACATTTAATTTGGTCATTTCATTTATTTGTTTAAAGGTGCTGTATGGACGTTTTTGACTCTTTCTTTCATTCATTTATTTATTTTCTTTTTGGCTTAGTCCCTTTATTAATCTGGGGTCGCCACAGCTGAATATATAATTTATCCAGCATGTGTTTTTTACGCAGCGGATGCCCTTCCAGCCGCAACCCATCTCTGGGAAACATCCATACACACTCATTCACACACACATACACTACACTTACCCAATTCACCTATAGCGCATGTCTTTGTACGGAGGAAACGCAAACACAACACAGAAATGCCAACTGACCCAGCCGAGGCTTGAAATAGCGACCTTATTGGTGTGAGGCGATCATGCTAGCCACTGCGCCACCGTTTCTGACTCTTCTAAAGCATAAAAATACCATAATACGTTTGCAGATATTTAAGGAATATGCAAAGTGATGTACTTGTTTAACTGAAAAACAATGCTGAAGTCAGATATTCTGCTTTGAAAATGTTTTCCGTGCTGAAACGCTGTCTTTATTTTAGTTCTTTCAACCTGCCAGTTTAGCCAATTATATTTCAGCACCGCGTGTTGCCTTGTTGGATAACCGCATGTTTCATTCATTCATTCAGAAAGGCTCTGAAAGCATGCGTCCGTGACCGAAATGCGACCTCCGGTGGACAGTAGCAGACGTCAAAATGAGACCGATTCAGTTCCACATGAGGTTATTAATTAGCGAATTATATAAATATTACAAATGTAAACATTAGGTTGAGCACTTTACATTGTAACCGAGTGTCCTAACAACATGCTTTATGACGAGATACGCAGTGATAAACAGTTTGGCTGTTTGCTCCAGACAAAACACGACAGAAATGTAAGCACAGCCATTCAGAAGCACAGAATATGCACTCACTCACGAAACGGTAAGGTTTATAATCTATTTAATACGTGTTAACCCTCTTTAACATCATTAAAAGTAGATGCTGAATCACTTCTATGTGTTTCGTTCTAAAGTTCAATTTCAAAATCTGAGGTGAACTATCTGCTGCTGCTTTCAGTATATGACAATAAACGTCATGTAAAATGGCATTCAAGCTCACATTGTTAGCATTAAGCACTGAATAAAGCACACAAGGTTTACCTGAGGTGATCATTGTCAGTTTTCTGTTGTTCAGCTGTGAGAAATAGAAGCCGTTTCTAATATATCAATTCCAGGTGTTGGTTAGGACAAAAACTCCTTTTAATATGGAAAATATTTCTTCTATGGGGTGCCGATGCTTAGATTTAGAACAGGGTTTAAATCACTCGCTCCTGTACTCAATCTGGCAACCCGCACTTGCGTTTGTTTTGATCTAGGAGTGCAGTACCTAGTTCAAACACTGGGTGTCAAACTTACATACTGCACCTTTAAGCTATTTTTTAATGATAATTTAAGGGATTTAATAACTTTTGTTTTCAGGTTACATGTTGATGTCTGAATTATTAGCCCCTCTGTTTATTTTTCCCCCAATTTCTGTTTAACAAAGAGATTTTTTTTCAGCACATTTCTAAACATAGTAGTTTTAATAACTCATCTCTAATAACTGATTTATTTTATCTTTGCCATGATGACAGTAAATAATATTTGACTAGATATTCTTCAAGACACTTCTATACACCTTAAAGGGACATTTAAAGGCTTAACTAATTAGTTTAACTTAGGCAAGTTATTGTATATCGATGATTTGGTCTGTAGACTATCGAGAAAAAAAATTGCTTAAAGGGGCTAATAATTTTGTCCTTAAAATGGATTTGAAAAAATAAAAACTGCTTTTATTCCTGCCGAAGTAAAACAAATAAGACTTTCTCCAGAAGACAAAATATTATCAGACATACTGTGAAAATTTCCTTGATCTGTTAAACATCATTTGGGAAATATTTAAAAAAGAAAAAAAAAATTCAAAGGGGGGCGAATAATTCTGACTTAAACTATATAGGTTCTTGAATCTGATTGGCTGATAGCTGTGTAACATTCTGCAATATCAGCACTCATACAACCTCTTCACCCGTGTGTATTACTCCATTCACCTAACAAGCAGAGGAATAAGCTCGCTACAGTTTGACCTTTTTTAGGTGAGAATGTAGTTATTAAAATAATATTAATATTTAATAATGTTGTGATATTGAAGATTTGGGAGTCACACTGCACCGGATAACTCAAAACAGCAACCACTAGACTCTCCTCCATCTTCAAAAGTCTCCGTAGTTGTCTTGACAACACAAACACTCCAGGCACCTCAACGGAAACCCCGCCTCTGCTTTTATTTGATTGGAGAATGAAACAGACGCAACTGACGTAACATGCTTTTTCCACTCAGCTGCGAGCGCACAGCTCGCAACGGCAAATATGCAAGGTGCAGCAGGCGCTTAAAACGCGAGGTGCCAGGCATAGGCGGAGCGTGTGTAAAGCCGAAGTCACACTAGAGTTTGAGCTTGCGAAATTGTGTCGTACGGCGCTGCGAAAATGGGCGGGATTAAACAAGATGAATAGACATTTAAGAAGCGAGCGATTGCTTCATGTTTTAAATTTCTGTTCAGAGAGGTCATGTTTTGATCCTGGATTGGTCTCACGCAGACAAGTGATGCGATTTCGCAGGTCAGAGTTCACCAAGCGAACTTTGCACCGCAGCAATGTGCGAAACTCGACGCATGATCCTGCGTTTCCGGTCTGACGCATTCGCGTGCGTATGAATAGAAGTCTATGGGGAGAAAAGCCCAGTGTGACCGCGGCTTTAGGCTGGGGAAGGCTTAAGGCCGATTTATACTTCTGCATCAAGCGCGCGTGTATGCTACGGCGTAGCCTACGCATGGACGCATAGCCCCTTGCCGTAACCGTCGGCGACGTTGACGCGCACCTCTCAAAAAATGTTACGCGTAGCGCAAGCTCTGTGATTGGTCGGCTTGGTAGCGCTGACGAGTGTGGGCGGAGGTGAGAGGCGCGCTCGATGCAGCGAGTGTTTACAAGTGTGGAGTCCCGTGAAGGAGCTCCGGATGGAGACTGTTGTTTTGTGTTTACCTTATGATTAAAGTTGTTGCACGTCTGCTTTAGCCTCCCCCTGGCCAGAGAACATGGAGATAGCAGCAAAAAAAAAAAAGAACTGCATTGAAAACATGTAACGGGTGTAAGGCGAAATATAAATGTAATTGAATGTTGTTGATTAACAGAACACGTTAGTTATTGTAAACCCCCCTCCACAAAAATGGAACAGTCCAACTGCGCACTGATGAGCACTGTTTTTGACTGGAGTTCACAGCAGCTCTTAAAATGAAACTAGCAAACTATTGGCCAGCGAACTATTTTGGTTTTTTGATTAAGGACATAAGTAATAAAATGACAAATGAGTGAGAGAGAGATATAATAATATATTATTCTGGTTTAACTTGTTTTCAGCATTAAATGAAATTGGTAGTTTCATTGTAACGTATAGTGTAGTAATCTTGTTTAGGCAATCGTTTGGAGTTTTACATTTCAAATATTACATTTTATGGTCAAATATTTATTGCTGAATTCAGTTTTGGATTGGCCTCGTGAAAAGAGGATGATTTCAGATTCTTGACACAATTTAACAACAAAGACAACATCAACGCTTATAATGCCGGGTCTAAAGGGAAGATTTTGCTGCATGAGGTAGGGCAGTGGTTAATATTTATATTTAGACAGAAGGCTACAATTATAATCTAATATAATATATATTATTTATTATATTATTATTACTATTATATACACTACCGGTCCAAAGTTTGGGGTCAGTAGGATTTTTTTAATGTTTTAAAATAAGCTTTTCCTGCTCACCAAGACTGCATTTATTTAATCAACAATACAGTGCAAGTTGTAAAATTGTAAAATGTTATTGAACTATTAAATAACCAAAAAAGTTTATAATTTAATTGAATAATTTATTCCAGTGATTTTAAAGATTCATTCATTTTAAAGACTTCATTACTCCAGTCTTTAGTCACATGATTCTTCAGAAATCACTCTAATATTAATTATTATTATTAATGATAATAGTAATAAAAGCAACAAGGAGTAATTATTTTATTTGAAACTACATACAGTAAGTAATAAATAAATATTTAACAAATAAGTATTTAACAATTAAAAAAAAAATTATGTTTAATAAATGCCGCCTTGATGAACAGAATAATTAGTATTAAATTTTTAAATAAAATTAATAATTAAATAAACTGAAATATACTGACCCCAAACTTTTTGGTAGTGTAGATCAGTGGGTTAGTTTAATAGAATAATTTAATGTGCGTGTTGAATATAATAGATGTTTGTTGATAGGCTGTAAACTTCTTTGTCGGTCGCAAATCTTTTTAAACGCATTAAAGGGCAGCGCATATATTAGCCTTACCCTAGAGTTTGTTCACCCTCCCCCATATGTGCGCAGGGCGCATAAGCTACGCGCACAACACTCGTGGCCTTTAGTAAATCATTCAAAAAAGGCGCCTCTCTGCTCAAAAAGCACATTCGGTGTGATCGGCCACTAAGTCAGTCATCAAATTAATCATTGAAAAGCGTCCTAACAACCATGTGATTGTAGATTGTCCAACCAAACAATTGTTACCTGATCGTAATATTTACAGTGGTGCATGATCTACTAATATTTTATCTATCGAATTCTTATTACTACAATCTTATCGTGCAATTAAATACAAAAAATGTAATACGTCCAGGTGATTTAGGTCACTCTTAGATAACTCTCACTCTGTGTCATTACAGTTTCTGGTCTAAACTGACTGCAAATGTTTACATGGAGTGTGAACCATAAACACACTAAGCCCCAATCCCAATTCTATCTTTGTACCCCTTCCCCTTCTCCTTGGCCCTTGAAACAGAGTGTGAAGGGGATGGGGCTTCAAAATTTACCCCTCAAAAATGGGACGGCACTACAACACCTGCACACATGGCCATATGTCATCGCGATCTCTTGCTTCATGTGAGATTGACGACGGAGACTGCTTTAGTTATTCCAGTTGCGTTATTTTTTGGTATTTATCTTCAGGAAATCACTGAAGGCAACGATATCATGTTGTCATAAACATTATGATGTAGCAGTAAGCTCGTTACTGTACTGTGCATTTACACAGTGGCCACATTGATCTATGTAAACACACGAAAACTACATTAACATTTTATAGCAGACACTGTAAAACGCTCATTACCGGCCACTAGACATTACTGACAGGGTATTCGAGGGTTATCGAGTGTCAGAATGTTGCGGGACTGCTATACAGGAGTTATTATTATTGATTATAGATGGTGAAACTTACTAAAAAATACTAATTTGTGCATCTCCTGACTTCCGTGTGCAGCCAGTTGTAGTAGCTGGTGTATTCTGGGGAATTTTCTTACCTCTTGGTTTCGAGTGTGGTCCTGAAAAATCTTCGTTTCAAGGGCTTCGTTTCAATCTCGCCCTTCCCCTTAGCCCTACGCCTTCAAGCTAAAGAGAATTGGCACACCCCTACTCCTTCACGGGAACGTGTAAAACGATGGATAGCGGGAAGGGGTAGAATTGGGATTGGGCCTAAATATTAATGTCTTCTACAACATGACTTAAGCCTGGTTTATACTTCTACGTCAAGTGATCGGCGTAACCCACGCGCGTAGCAGTGCAGTTATACTTGTGCGCGCTGTTTCTGTTTCTCTGCAATAACACTTCTGAAACGCTAGCTGGCAGTAGTTGTTTATGTTTCTCTGTGTCGAGTTTCTTCGCTGGTGTTTTGTTTTTTCTGAACACTTCCGCAATGTACAAGTGGCTGAAATTCGCTCATTTTGAGGCAGGAACCGGCGGACGTGCAACAACTTTAATCATGAGGTAAACACAAAACAACAGTCTCCATCCGGAGCTCCTTCACGGGACTTCACACTTGTAACACGCTGCATCGGGCGCGCGGCTCTCACCTCCGCCAACACTCGTCAGCGCTACCACGCCGACCAATCGCAGAGCTTGCGCTACGCGTTACGTTTTTTGAGAGGTGCGCATCAACGTCGTCTATGCGTAGGCTGTGCCGTAGCATACGCGTGCGTTTGACGCAGAAGTATAAATCGGCCTTTAGTTGTGTGAAGTTGTGTAGAGCTAGGTTTTAACGTTGTTGTTTTTCCACCTGACAGATGATTTAAAGCCTTAAATGGCTGACGTCCTTACATCACCAGGAGCTGTTTGAGGGGAGAAAACGATAAAGATGGCGTTTATTAAACAGGAGAGTGAAGATCTGAGGATTTCAGAAGTGTTCACACTGAAACATGAAGATCCTGAGGAACAAACAGGTTAGTTTTCAGAGATATCATAAACGTAAAACATCTACAAGGCTGAAATAAACAGCGCTGATGCAGCAAAAGTTTGAGAAGGCAACTTAAAGCAAGTATTATTTATCAGTGCAAATCAGTCAACTGAGTTTATTCATTGTTACAACACCTTTGATGTTAGTCTAGGGCAGGGGTGTCAAACTTTTAGGACACACGCCACCCCAAGTTTGTCCAATTTCCCCCCCTCCTCCCCCAGCCAAAATTATAATGCATGTACAAGCACCATTCACATATTACTTGCTGCGTTTAAATTGTGTAGCATTAATTGCATTGAAACATAAATATACAGCTTAACTGATTCAGTGTGATGGCTGAGCCTTGTGACGCGACTAACCGTGAATCATTTTCCACTGTCAATAAACGTGAGCCATAGTCTACTTGCTTTAGATGAACGTACAGAAAATGCTGCTTCGCAAATCCAAGTTCGCAGAGCCCTGGCAGTGTGGTTGAGTCGAACATTGAGTACGTTGACATGGGCAACAATACTTTAATATGATTTTAATACGATTAAGACAATACTCTGATTAAGAGTCACCATGTAAACAGCGATTTTTGATGACCTTAATCTGACTAAAGTCATAACTGAACTAAACAGAAATGGAATTAAGACATGTGGAGTATGCATGTATGCATTATAATACCGCTTATAATGACACATATAAGTGGCATTATTGAAGTGAACACCGCAATCAAACTATTACCATCATGTATAATTGCTGCATTTTGCGACTAGAAAAAAAAGACCACACACACACACACACACACACATCACGAACAGTGTTGCCAGATTGGGCGGTTTTAAATTTGCATTTCGGCAGGTTTTGGATAGCTTTTGGGCTGGAATCAGTCAGCTACATCTGGCAACACTGATCACGAAATGCAGTTGTTTTTTCTTTCTATTCGGAGTGCACTATCAAATCCCATTAAAACATCTTTCACCAGTCCTTATTAAATATTTGCGTCTAATAGCCCAGTTTGTCATGGGGGCATGAATGAAATGTTTATGAGTGAAAGTGCCGAACTGCAGTTAAAGTCGAAATTACAGGAGACTCTGCAGGAAACGTGGATAGCCTGGTGACGCAACATTCAAAAAGCACTTCACGTAACACCTTAACTATATTATCGTCGTATTCAGATTAAGGCAAATAACTATTACTCATGTCCATGTAAAGGTAGTCTGTATGTATTCATGTCGTATGTCTTCAAAGTAAGTGAAAGATCTAGAGGGGCATCTTGCTGATTTGATTCAGAAGGGCACTTTTTTTGTCAGACGGCTCACTGGTTTGACTTTCATTCACCGTCATTCGTTTTAAAAAGCAGCCGCTCTATTTTATTTGCATATATTTTACTCGAACGCATAAACTCTACAGGTGCCTGATAGTTAGCTGTGGAACTAGCGTTAATCAGATTCACTCTAGTGAATGCATTAAAAAATAGTCATCATTATTTACTCGCGTGCACGCCTCAAATTCTCGCGCCCCACAGTTTGAAAACCCCTGGTCACAGTTTACTTTCAACCCTGCTTCAACACACTTACCTGCAGGTTTCATACAACAACTGAAGGACTCAATTAGTTTGATCAGGTGTTTAATTAGGGTTGGAACTAAACTGTGCAGAGCTTCGGCCCTCCATGAACTGAGGCTGTTTCTCAATTCCAAGAACGCAGAGAAGGGACTTGCGATCTTGTGAAGACCGGTCTTGCCAGGTGTCCTCGGACGAACGAACTCTGGAGAATGTGTCCTGTGATGAATGAGATGCTGCGTTCTTCCTGATGGTCACGTGACCTTCACTCGTTTTAATGGAAGATTATTTCAACATTACAGCATTCATACGATTTATTGTTTTTCCCATTTTCACAATATATACTATGCATAAACACCTTATAAATATACGTTGCACAATATAAATAAAACAGATTTTAATACGAATTTCAGCAAACAAACACCCTTAATGTGTTTATTCCTTTATTAAGATGTCCATGGTGATGTTTATATTCACAGTTTCATTTAGGAAAACTCCTGAGGTAAATAAGTTATATCTCTGAACTGTAATAATAAATCTAAATAAAATGCTGCGCTTACCACGTCCAGTCGCAATGACTTCTGGGACTTCTAGAACAAGATCGGTCCTCAAGTCTGCATCGGTGCGTCCTCGATATCAAGAACACATCTGGGAAGTTTCACGCGTCCTCTGTTCTTGCGGTCTTTAGTATTGGAACTGAACTTTGGCAGTTGATGATGACGAGAACACGAGGACGCAAGCCCGCTGAAGAACGCATATTGAGAAACAGCCTGAGTTTGACACCTTTGTTCTAGGGTAAAAGGGATATCGTTTAAGGTGTGGCAGTTTTACCATGTGATGGTATACAAGGGCTGGGTGATAATTATCACGATATATATAGATTTTTTTTTCGACAAAACGATAATGACAGTTTGATAATTGCTCTAATGTTTATGCGTAAGGCTGTGCAGGTTGCAGCCTGCACTTCCGGATGCCGCACATAGTAGGCTACAAGTCTACAGCCATCCGGTGTTATTTTCACTTGAAGGAGTAAGAAAAAAAATAAATAAAAAACTAAATAAAGTCACAGACATTGTTGACAAGAAACGACACTAAAGGGAAACGTGACAGAGCAAACTGTGCAGACGACTTGTGCCATCGTTTAAAACAATACCACCCTTATGAAGATGCTAAGAAATTACAGACCCAAGCAAGTGTTGGTAAACATCAACAAACGTAAACGTAAAACGACTCTCATGTCATCATTTTCGAAAGCCACGCCTTTGAGAACCCCCCCCCCGAAAAGACATAAGCTATAGGACAGACAAAACAATCTCAATAAACACTTGATTGCTTGCTGTAAACTACAGGCTGCATTATTTAAGGGCATTCGTTACGACATTGATAGGATCTTTTGTTGTCAAGCTTATGTCCTGGAGAGTTTAGTTCCAACCCTAATCAAACACAACTGAACCAGCTAATCAAGCTCTTACTAGATATACTAGAAACTTCCTGGCAAGTTGGAGCTAAACTCAGCAGCACGCTGGCCCTCCAGGACTGAGTTTGGACAACCCCGTGTTAGATAAAGCCTATGTACGACTGAACTTCCGCGAGAAGGTGAGATGGATCAGAAATCAGATGCTCAAGACATAATCTTTAAAATAACGACATTTTAAAAATGCAGCAAATAAATGACAGATACAACAGCAGTGGATCTAAATCCTTATTTTCTACGGAGCGAAACATCATCCACTCGCACAGTTGTGTAAGACGGGCACAAACAAAAAAATCTATGCACTTTTATAATTTTTTTTTTCTTTGAAATTTTTTTCTTTTGGAAACTAATTTCGCTTTGTACAATTTGTACAAGAACGAATAACATCTGAGGTGAAGCGCTTCCTTCAAAACAAGTCCACTGTGCTTCAGCCTTTTCTAGTGCTTTTGAAAATTTATTTATATTTGTTTTTTAGCTCCGAATTTAATCTGACTTATATAATCTGACAAATTTTATCTATTTTTAAGTGATCATAATATTTAGACTGTATTTCTAATTGTAGAAATGGATCACAATAATCCTTTATGACTTAATTTAGAGTCTTGGTCTATATCTATTCCCATACTCTTTTATACGTTCATTAGCCGCTCAGTTTCACGCCCCGGGTTTGCGTGTCTTCTCACGGACAGTATGTCGACACTCTGAAGTTAGTCAGAGGGTGCAGGATGAACTAATATTCAAATAGACTGGTTGCAAACGGCTCACTCATCCTAAAAGAATAACTACTTTAGCCAAGCCCGTGCAACTTGCTAAAATCAGCAATTAGATGATAAAAGGTCTCCATGCTGTCGTGTTGAAACGGCTCCGTACAGTCAAATGTGTCTTAAAATCAATTCTAATCATGTCGTGTCATAAAGGTAGCGCAGACTCCACTTAATTTACTATATATAAACAGATTTCAGGAGAATTCAGAATGAGTCAAAACTTAACATTTTTTTTGTCAGGTAAAATTGTATTATGCCAATTATATAATAAAACAATCAAAAAGCCAATTCAGAGGTGATACTGTAATGCTGTGTTCACACCAGACGCGGAACGCGTGGATAAATCACGGTATTCATGCGTAAATAGACGCCTGAACATTTAAGTTTACTTGCTTCATTCGCAAGACTTCTGTCTGCCCGGTGACTGTAGCTTCGTTGCTAAATGGCTAACATGGATTTTATTGATAAAATAACTGTGTTTATTTGCTCTATGAAGGATTCGTTTGGAGCCGTGTCTGAGTCCGCTAGATCTTTTCAGAGGTGCACCCAGCTCTGTGAGCTCATAAACTCCTCCAGAAACTTAACCTGGATGATGGAAGCATTCAGCTGTGCTTTCGACTGAGCCCAGCCCTGTTTGTTGTCGTGTCGGCTGGAGGATTTCCCCCGGGACACCAACAACAGGTGCTATGTCACAATCACACCCCCACTAGAGCAAGTTCCTGATTGGTTAACGCGGCGCGAATGTCTGCGGAAGTTCAGATTTTTTAACTCAAGTGATTTGCACGTCAAACGCGCAAAACGCTCAATCCGCACCATTTGCATGTACCGCGCCTTTGCAATGACTTAACATGTAAATCACTCACGCTTGACGCTGAGTGAACGCAGCATAACAATATAACATTCATTAGTCAAGGATAAATTAAAGAGTTAGGCCTCGTTTACACTAATGCGTTTTCGTTTTAAAAAGCATAAGTTTTGCTACGGTTACGCCATCCGTCCACACTACGGTGGAGTTTTCGAGCCCCAAAAACGGAGCATTTTGAAAACGCTGGAGAGGCCGTTTTCATTCTAAAACGCTGCTGCTCCGTCTCTGTGTGGATGGGGGAAAACGGAGACATCTGAAAACGGAGGCGTGGCTGCAGACATTCGCTACCTGATTCCTTTCCTTATTTGTCAAGCCCCTATCACATGACTATAACGCTACCAGAAGACGGCAGACCAGCCTTCACTGTAAACAACAACACGGACACAGAAATGGGTGCGTTGTTTGCACTATTGTCCGTTTTAGGCACCATTGTGCAGTTAAACTCTGCCTTTTTTACTACAGCAGCTGCATATATTCGCGAGAGGAAAGCTATTGTTCGAGCACTCGCTAATCGCTCGCGTTCATTGTTCAACCGGCGTTTGTTGACTAACAATAACCAAATGCAGAGCGAGACACATGCTTCCTGTTTATACTTGGATGCGCATGCCCAGAGTGCGCGAATGGTCAAGTGATATACGTTTTTGGTGGAGTAGTGTGGACAGAGATACGTTTAGAAACGCTAGTGTGGACGCGGATTGTTTTTTTATCTAAAATGCTGTTTCAAAACGAAAACGCATTAGTGTAAACGGGGCCTTAGAGATGCATACCTGACCAGAGAAATACGTTGCAGCATAAGTCTCAGAGATGCTGCAACGGGGGCTCTTGCCTACAAGAACCCAAAGATATTTGTCCACTTTCCTTTAAATACTCAACTCAGAACAAACAGCCATAAATTCAAGGCAATAGAAGCGTCACCTAGACCCTTGCCTGGTGATTGAGTTTTCTATAGGGGGGAGCATCTGGCAAAGTCAAAAACCAAATCAACATATACAAATCAAAGATTACAGTGAATTTAAGACCACTTTGCCAATCACACAGAGACATTTAAAATGATACCAAACATGAATATAGTGCTACAAGATGCACCATATTTAAACCTTGGACGTTTTATGTCATCTGCACTGATGGAGAAAGGTAGCTCAAAGGTCAAGAAGGTGGGCTTGATGTGAAAGGAGAAGGGTGAACTTTCTCGCATTCCGCCCTGGTGAAATAGCTCTGTGTTTCCAGCCTATTGTCAACTGTCTCAGGTTGATTCGAATAGAACAGTTGAACAGCTGGTTTCCTGATCTTCTTCTCAGATCAGAAAGTTTGTTGTCAGTTATCAGGGTCTGACATTCTGGAGAGATTTAGCCATCTTACACAGTCTTCACAAACTATTCGCAGCACTAAACGTATTCTTAATTACCTCGGAAGAATGAACTCGGTTGGAAGGCTGAGAGCACTCAGAAACTGGTTTTGTGAATGGAGATGCTCCTCGCATCACAGCCAACATGCGGGATTTTTAAAATGAGAGTCTGCATAGGCCTATTCACACCAGTCTGTCAGATAAAATTGGTTAAAACACCTGCAGATATAACCGAGATCTGCTCATCAAAGGGTTTTATGCATCGCGCAATATGCAATGTCAACAGAGTGAGGTAAGGTAAACCGCACACTTGATTATGTAATGCATAAAGTCGTGAATGCGTCCCACAGCACAAAACTTAACCTTTAACTGTCCATGCTTAACCAGTCATCGATAAGGTCTATTGATTAAAGGGTTATCGATCATCAAGTAATCGTTAGCATCCCTAAATAAAATATATTAAAGGATTTTTCACCCTAAATTCACCATACTCACCATTAAAAGGATTGTTTATCCAAAATTAAAAATTGACACCATTATCTTACCTTTATCTTGTTCCAAACCTGTTTCTTTTGTTCTGATGTTGAATAATAATAATATACAATAACTTGTAGAAATGTCTTTGATTGATTATTGAAAACTTAAACAGCGGTGAGCTCGGTGAACTGATGACCTTAATGGCCAATCACAGCCATTTCTGTTGAGTATGTGAACACAGTGGCCAATCAGCACTGTTTAAGACTGTGCCCAACAGCGCTCAAATGTTAGCAGAAAATGGACGTTAACATTAGTATAACGTTGGATAACACGCAGGTAATAACCTAACATTATATTGATCTTCAAGTGTGTTGCTTTGTGTGTTTAAACTAGGGCTAACTTTTTGATTTGTTTGCTTCAGGTCTAATGGCACTAAAAGAAGAGACTCAAGCACTTAATGAAATGGAGGAAATAGATCAGTACCAGAGACAAGATTTACAGACTGATGAAAAATCCACAAAAGGAGTTCAGGAAACCGAATCTAAATTGAAGTGCTGTCACTGTGGGAAGTGTTTAAGTCATAGACAAAACCTTAAAACCCACTTGAGAGTTCACACTGGAGAGAAGCCGTTCACCTGCAAACAGTGTGGGAAGTGTTTTTCTCGAAATCAAAACCTTAAAGATCACATGAGAATTCACACTGGAGAGAAAGATTTTACCTGTCAACAATGTGGAAAGTGTTTCACTCGAAGCCAAAACCTTAAAGTTCACATGAGAGTTCACGCTGGCCTGAAGCCGTTTACTTGCCCAAAATGTGGAAAGGGTTTCGGTCAAAAAGCTCACGCTAAAGAACACATGAGAGTTCACACAGGAGAGAAGCCCTTTATCTGCCAAATGTGTGGAAAGAGTTTCACTAAAAAAACAAACCTTCATGTTCACATGAATATTCACACTGGAAAGAAACCTTACACTTGCCCTCAATGTGACAGGTGTTTTACACAGAAAAACAGCCTGGATTGCCACATGAGAACTCACAAAGGTTAGAGATCTTTCTCCTGTCAATAGCGGAAAACAATTCCTTGCAAAACAAAAAACCCAAATGTGGTATGGTAAAGTTGTTACACATGAAACTAGCTTAGGTTGATTATATTTTCATGTGTAACACTTTTATCAAGAAGCCCTGAACTGTAAAAGACACCATTTTGTAAAACACTTACGGTTTGAATTATAGTTATCTTGTTTGATTTAAAGTTTATGCGATCCTAAAGGAGCTGTTTACACCTGGTCACTTCATGCTTTTTTGTCTGGTTGGATAGCGGTCTGATGGTGAAAAGTACACATTCAAGAAGCTACAGCCATATCACCCTGCAGCCCAAGACCGGTAACTCACTGAAGCTAAGCAGGGCTGAGCCTAGTAAGTATCTGGATGGGTGACCACATGGGAAAACTAGGTTGCTGTTGGAAGTGGTGTTAGTGAGGCCAGCAAGGGGCGCTCAACTTGTTGTCTTTGTGAGTCCTAAGTACATGTATGTATGCCGAATAAGATATATATGTCTTATGATTCGAAATTTTAATTTTGGTCAGTTGGGTGCATTTACTGAGGAATTAGAAGGGATGCTGTTCTCATTTCTCATGTATAAAAGCCTGCTTGTAGTATTGTAATAAAATGCTTAGAGAGTTGGACTTGCAATTTAAAGGTCGCAGGTTCGAGATTGTTGTTGGGAATATCCACCTCAAAACCTGGCTAAGGTGATTCCCTTGAGCAAGGCACTAAACTATTTCCCGGGTGTGTGTTTACAGGTGTACCACAGGCGGCTTTTCACATGTACATTTATGTCTGGCTTTAAACTGAACCTTTTTTATACAAGACACTTTAGATAATGTCACTGTTAAGCTGTTGCACTCTTCTGATCACTTCAGCATCACTTTCAACATGTCTTTTAGACACAATCTGTGCTCTCTATCCTCCACACGCCTCTCCTCTATTGTTACATCCTCTTTTCCCTCACCCACCCAGTTCTCACTTCTGGATGTTAATAGTGCAACAGAAATATACTGTTCCACTTTAACATCCTGCCTAGATGAGATCTGTCCTCTTGCCACCAGGCCAATCTGCACTACTTTCTTTAACCCCTACCTTTGTCTGTCTAATCTCTGCGAGGCTGGTACTGGAACTCCACTCTGCTGGTTGGAGTCTTACCTCAATGGTCACTCTTTCAGTGTTGCCTGGAGATGAGAGGTATCTAAAGCACATCACCTGGTCATACGGGTACCTCTGGGATTTTACCTCAGGGATTTACACCACATTGATAGGGACCATTATCCAATTACATGGCTTCTGTTATCATTAATTTCTCTATCCATCTGATCCTACATAACCAACTATCCTTCAAAGAACAAATCAACATCAGAAAGAGCAGACCCTTCCTGACTGATCATGCTGCAAAATGTCTAGTCCAAGATCGTCATTTCTAGGTTGAACTACTGTGATCTCTTTTAACTGTACTCTTTTCTTGCATTCTTAAACGTCTAAATATGATCCTAAACACTGCAACTCGTCTGGTCTTCCGTGAGCCCATGTAACACCTCTCTTTATCTCTTTGCATTGGTTACCATTTGAAGCTCAAATCAAATTTAAATCATTGATGCTTGCTTACAGAACTGCCTCTGGCGCTGTACTCCCTTGAAAGTTAACATCCCCTCCAGGAGCCTACAATTGCTAAGTGAGTGGCCTTGTCCTTGCTGGTGGAATGATCTTCTCATTCCCACATGGACTGCTGATTCTGTGGTATCATTTAAACACTCATCTCCTCTACAAACACTTGAGCATTAAAAAAACTCTCCTCACTCTAGCTCTTATAACTTTCATCACTAACAGCTCCCTTGTATGAGTAGCACTTCTTGGTTGTATTGCCTCTTGTTGAATCGCTGAATGCCTCAATTGTAAGTCACAAAGGTGTCTGCTAAGTCAGTGGTCCTTAACCACCGGGCCATGGACAGGTACCGATCCGATCAATTGGTACCGGGCAGCAGAAGAAATCATTAATTATTTCTGAGTCTAAAGGATCTTTTATTTTAAAAAATGACCGTATTGTCTCGCTTCACATCTCGGTCACCGGAGTGCCCAAATTTATTCCACAAGCAGCAAAATGAGTAAGAAATGGACGTCTTTGCCAAGGGGAAAATGCCCAGTGAAAGACCCGCAAACTGCCAAGGAATGGATCTGCAACCCATTTGTCAACAAATCAGGTTAATCCAGCATTGCTGTGCAAGAAGAGCAACAGCTGGAGATTGCAAATGACGGCGGCCTTTTAGGGGCCGTTTGCATATTGCGTCTTTTCTAGAGTTTGTGTAAGTTTGTTATTTCCAATGGAGGTGCAGGGCTTGGAGGTGCGGGGCTTGCACGCACAAGCGGTGTGAACCGCTCGCGCCTTCCAGATGCACTAGTTGAATGAATGCCGCGAGGAGCATACCACGAGGAGCGTACCACGAGTCAAGAACTGAATTCCATTCACCTTGTATGGAAGAACAGCCGAACACTGCAGTGCTTTGTAATTTTGTCCATCAATAAAACTTGTGCCAGAGTGACAGCTTGTCGTCCTCTGAGAAAACGATTGGTCACCAAGCAACCTATGAACCTCTGACTACCCAACACCAACATGTAATGTTTTACTGGGCGTAGTCTAGTTGAATTTGCATATAGTGTGGAATTTGAATAAAAATAATTCCTTACATTTATATAGCGCTTTTCTAGACACTCAAAGCACTTTACACATTTGTGGGGGAATTTCCTCATCCACCACCAGTGTGCAGCATCCACCTTGTATGGGGATAGTTAGGAGGCCATGATAGACAGAGGCCAGTGGGCAGATTTGGCCAGGATATCGGGGTTACACTCCTACTCTTTTTCGAAGGACATCCTGGGATTTTTAACGACCACAGAGAGTTGGGACCTCGGTTTAACGTCTCATCCGAAAGACGAGCAGTATAGAGTCCCTATCACTATCCTGGGGCATTAGGACCCACACAGACCACAGGTTGGGCGCCCCCTGCTGGTCTCACTAACACTGCTTCTGGCAGCAACCCAGCTTTCCCATGTGGTCTCCCATCCAGGTATTGACCGGGCACAGCCCTGCTTAGCTTCAGTGGGTGTGAGAGTTGCAGAGAGCTAGATGCTGGCAGTGGAATCTTGTTCACAAATTAAATGGCTATCTGATCAGAAAAAAACATATGAAGCGGCCAGGTGTAAACAGACCCAAAGAAAGTGATGAGTTAAAAAGAAGACATTTTGGGATTACAGATAACACCTCTTAAAGCAGTTGAGTGCTTATTAAAGCTAACATGCATGTTGTTGGTTTTGATGCCTAAATGCTATTATTGATGCCTTTATGTTTTTTTGTTTTGGCTTCAGGTCTAATGGTGCTGAAAGAAGAGACCCGAGAACTTAATGAAATGGAGGAGGTGAATCAGCACAAGAAACACAGTTTAAGTACTGATAAAAAATCCAC
>CAIGQZ010032134.1:3618468-3635370 GCA_903798205.1 Danio tinwini
TAGTAAGAGTGAGTCTTTAGTAATATATAATTTACTGATTCAAATTAGACAGTCATAGTGGGTCTTTAAGTAATAATCCGCTGATTCAAATTATCTTGTCAGAGTGAGTCTTTAGTAAATGATTCACTGATTCAAATTATCTAGTCATGGTGCATTTACACCAGACGCGGATAAGTGTGAGTAATTTACATGTTAGGGCAATGCAAAGACGCGAATAGACATCTTGCGGCGCGATTTGTGCGAATGAGGTGGCGTGTTTGACGCGCGATTCACTTGACTTGGGAAATCTGAACCAGTGTTGCCAACTTAGCGATTTTGACGCTATATTTAGCGAGTTTTCAGACGCCCTAAGCGACAGATTTTCAAAAAAGTAACTAGTGACAAATCTAGCGACTTTTTTGTGTGTCCTGGAGATTTTTATGGACCTTTTTCTTGGCTGCTGCATGGAGGGCGCCATAGCGACCAGCGTCTTCCGGTAGAATGGTTAGAACTTCCGTTTACAGTGTTAACAACTGGTAATTTGCGCTGCGAAAATGGGTTTCAATAGCGTTTTGAGTGGGAGATGACCCGCTAAAACCAGCTTGACCAGCCAAAACCAGCTATGTCCAGCTTAAACCAGGCAGGTCAAGTTGGTTTTAGCTGGTTTAAGCTGGTCATTTTCCAGCCTGACCAGCTAAGACCAGGCTGGAAATGGCTGGAAACCAGCTTGGAAATAGCCAAAACCCCTCTAAAACCAGGCTGGTTGACCAGCTAAAACCAGCCAACCAGCTTAGGCTGGTTTAAGATGGATTTTTTTTAGCAGGGTTGGCTCGAGACTTCCAGTCTCAATTACTTCCATTCATTTTTAGACGTTAAAAACAGCTCATTTTGTAGAGCGAGTAGTTTGAGTTTTCAGCCGTTTATTATTCCTAGTCATTTCTCCCATAGGCAACTTAATCGGAAGTTCTAAAACAATCGCAAAAACGAGCGCACTTATAAGAATAAGGTCAATAGACATGTGTCCATACTGTACCGTTCCTACTCTTCTCAATGAGCTGCGGGTGATGCCGTCGGCCCCTTCCCCGCCTCAGAGCACTGACAGGCAGCCCAGTCCTCGTACAGCAGCCATCTGGAGATCACTCCTCTGCGTACCAACAGCAAATGATTTAGCACGAGGAGTGTGAAGGTATTTCCCTTGTACAGTCAAACCGATCTGCTTTATTTTAACAATTTAATTTGACCGTTTATTCTTTTCTTGTTCAATCACAGATATTTCAGATGTTTCAGAACTCGTCTGAGTTTATTACATCTGAGCGATTGCTGCAAATTCACTACACATCTATAACGATATACTGTGTTCAAACAGCAATACATTTAGTTAAATTGACATGCTTACATGAAGCGTAGTGCAAATATTAATACCCTTTGAAGATGCGCTCACATTGGACTTTTCTCCCCATAGACTTCCATTCATGCTGCGGTGCAAAATTCAAGCTTGGATAACTCTAACCTGCGAAATCGCATCATTTGACTGCGGAGACCAATCCAGGATCAAAACATGACCTCTCTGAACAGAAATTTAAAACATGGAGCAATCGCTCGCTTTTTTAATGTCTAATCATCTTGTTTAATCCCGCCCCTTTTCGCAGCGCCGTACGACACAATTTCGCAAGCTCAAACTCTAGTGTGACTGCGGCTTTATTCAACAAACGTGATGACGTCAGTAATATGCAAATTGGCGTATGACGTAATTTAGCGACCTTTTCAGGCAGAGTTTAGCGCCTTTTCATTGAAAATAGTTGGCAAGAGTGATCTGAACTTGGGTGGACATTCACGCCACGTTAACCAATCAGGAACTTGCTCTAGTATAAGCGTGATCATGACGTAGCGCCATTTTACATCACAATTCAGAGAGAAATATATTTGATAACAGTGTGTGACGCACTGCTGAGCTTCCTCAACAAAGCACCAATAATGACTCCTTTTGTCTTTACAGAATGAATGAATTCTCTCATTATATCCACATTTCTATTATTCAAACACAACCCTTTCAGAGCAACAACTTTACTGTGTTTCTATTACACGACTGCATTCACAAGTACATCAGAGAGCACTATTGCTAACAACAGACACTCAAGAGCTTACACATGCTGTTTTATTACAGCTGTGTGTGTCTACATGTTATAAGCAGATGTTTGTTTACTGACTGAATGTGAATCTGTGCGTGTTTACAGTCTGGATCATGGAGGAGAGCAGAGGATTACAGCTGGAGTAAAGAAATGTATGACTACACACACAAACGCACGCACGCACACACAGCTGTAGTGAGTGTCATTTTAAACGCGTGTCTCTTCTTGTGTTCAGATGCCCGTTTTCTCACACTGGATCCAAACACAGCGAACACTAAACTCATTGAAGCGTGTGGAAGCGGAGAGACAGTCGTATCCTGATCATCCAGACAGATTTGATCATCATCCTCAGGTGTTGTGCAGTGAGAGTGTGTGTGGACGCTGTTACTGGGAGATTGACTGGAGTGGAGATAAAGATGTGTTTATATCAGTGTCATATAAGAACATCAGGAGGAAGGAAGGACACGAGTGTGTGTTTGGATATAATGCTCAGTCTTGGAGTTTGATCTGCCGACCCTCCAGTTTCTCGTTCGGACACAATAACAAACTGACTGTGCTCCCAGTAGAGGCGCTCAGCAGGAGAATAGGAGTGTTTGTGGATCACAGAGCAGGAACTCTGAGCTTCTACAACATCTGTATGAGCCTCATCCACTCAGTCCAGATCACATTCACTAAGCCGCTCTGTGCTGGGTTTTGGGTTTTTAACCCTGGATCATCAGTGAATCTGAGCTGAAGACTGAGAAGAGATTTAAAAGTGTGTGTGTGTGTGTGTGTGTGTGTGTGTGTGCGTGCATGTGACATCCCACCACCTTTTCCTTCCTTTTCCTTATTTTAACTGTTTTATTTAATCAATAAGTTTAATTTATATTTTAATATGTATTTATTGTATATTGTGATATTTATTGTAGCATCCGCATCCCCATTATCCCTTAATACAAGAGCATGCATTCCCAGTAATGGGTTGCAGCTGGAAGGGCATCCGCTGCGTAAAACATATGCTGGATAAGTTGGCGGTTCATTCCGCTGTGGCCACCCCAGATTAATAAAGGGACTAAGCCGAAAAGAAAACGAATGAATGAATAAGAGCATGCAGTATGAAGTTGTGTTGGATCTGAAGCAGAGCTGCTCAGACAAAAATATTTGTCAGCAGTGGCGGTTCTCGCTTGAATTATACCCCCCCCCCCAATGTAAGGAAAAAAAAAGAACCACTAAACATGTACACTCTAAAAAAATGTTGTTTTACCCCTAAATAAAATTATTATTATTATTATTGTTGTTTTTATACAACTATTATTCTAAAACATATAACAGAAATCAATCTCAAATGTAACTGGAAAACAATGTAAAGACCGTAGACTGTAAAAGATATGGACGTAGTATCCGTGACGTCACCCATAGGTTTATGAAGAACCCAAAAGAAGCTACCAGTAGGCGTGGCCAACTGTCGCCATTTTGTTACCGTGTCATCGCACCAACTAGGGCATACCATACAAGGGCAAAGAGGCGGAGCTACAGACGCATAAGAAATAGGGATGGGCGATACCACAATTTTTTTAATTCGATACGATACCAATACTTTTTGTTAAAAGTTTTACGATACCGATACCACTTATTATTCAAAATGTTTTTCAATAATTTTTCAAAATATTGTTGATTTAAAAAAAATCATTACATGTAAATATTTACATATATACTGTAGTGTGTGTGTGTGATATATACATACACGCACAAATATCCATATTGTATATACACACTGCATACACATACATACTGTATATACACACACACTTGTATTTGTTCTTATTCACCTAATGGTAACGAGAAAGATTTTTTTTTTTTATTATTATTATTATACTATATATTATAATACTATACATATAATGTAATTATAATTACATATAATTATAATTACATTTAATTTAATGTAAACTTTATAAATGCTTTGGCAAAACATTTGTAACATTTGTCATGCCAATAAAGCAATTATTGAATTGAATTGAGAGAGAGAGAGAGAGAGGTTTGCCTCCTATAATGCCTTTTGTCTAACAGAGGGAGACTAAGCAGAGGAACACTGGGCAGCTTGTTTTTGTTCCGCTTCTTTATAAGTTTCAGGGTGTGTTGTCTGTAAGTGTTTATATAGGCGGCTTGTATTGTTGCTGTGTACGACTTTCTTATCACAAATATTGCTCGTGCAATGCTTTTTAAGCTGATGAGCACCACAACACGCTGCGTTATGTCTCTGCCATCGTGTCATTCCGTAATGCAGAAGTGTGCGACTTGCGCGTGTTGAGTAGGCTACGTAAGTTATCTGAAAGGCACGTGATCGCTCACGTTCCACTTTCCGCAGATTGATTGGTGTAATGTTTTGTATACAAAGCGTCACTGACAATCCTGTACACAGCGCTAAAACATTTAGTTATGCAGAAATGATTAAAATATAGTTAAAATATCGATACTTAAAAAAATAAATAGATACAAAATTAAAAGCTTCTGAGTATCCATATATCGATGTGCACATCTCTAATAAGAAACACTTAATACTTCATTACCTGCGACTCGTTTGTGTTCTGACCACATGTGCTTGGTTGTATACTATATCAATAAAGTGTTAAGTCTTTTAAAAACACTGTTTCATAAGCAACATCATAAGCACAGTGCTTAGTGGCTCAATGTATTACACACTGAGCCACTATAAACATCGTTCTTATGACGTTTTTCAACAGGAGGAAAGTGCGAAGTACTTCCAAACACTTCGGATATAGTTGTAGTATAGTAGTATAGCAGGGCTATTGATGAAATCCAGGCAGAACACTGCATGACAACGCTTCAGACGACTGTTCTAGAGCCTACAGCTAATCAATCTTTTAGATTCTGGAGTGCATTACAGATCTAAAGAACATTAAAAAATGATAAATGATCTTAAAACAAATATATTTATAAAGATGGTGTTTAAGTATATAATTTCACTCACCTGGGAAACCATGTGAATGGTTTGTGAGCACTATTAAGTGCACACAGCATGCCATATCATCTGATAGTTGTAAGAAAGAATTCCAAAAGGCAACTGACAGTGTAAAGCCACATAAAACAACACAAAATCAAAAAAAGATCAGCGGCTAATCAGCTGAGGTGACGTGACGGCGACCAGCGAGACCTAGCTGTCACTCAAATGGCCACACCCTTAATTGTGCAAAAATAATACAACCTAATATAAAGGAAATGGATGAGTTATAAACAAATTCACCCCCCTCACAGTTGTCATGAAGGGTAATATTAGCTATATGAACCAAAATCGTTCTTTGTGCCAGGCTGTAAACACCTTTTTTTCTGCTGTAAAGTCGGCCATTTTAACAGTGGGCTCAATCGAAATTTGCTCTATTATGGAGCCAGGACTAGTGGAATTTCGATGAATTGCCGTTTCAGTTACTTCCGTATGGGCTTCCCGAGGGAGAGCGGGAGGTTGCCGCTTGGTCATGACATGTCCACACTAAATGGTTAACCAATCTGTCAGATTCTGGAGTGCATTACAGCTCTAAAGAACATTACAAATGATCTCAAATAAAACAAATACATTTATAGCGATGGTGTATAAGCATATAATTTCACTCACCTGGGAAACGGAGGCCATGTGAATGGTTTGTGAGCACAATCAAGTCCACACAGCATGCCATATCATCTGATAGTTGTAAGAAATAATTCCAAAAGGCATCTGACTGTGTAAAGCCACATAAAACAACACAAAAATACGATGAATATGTGATCAGCGGCTAATCAGCTGAGGTGACTGACTGCGACAAGCGAGAGCAAGCTGTCACTCAATTGGCCACGCCCTTAATTATGCAAATTTAATACAACCTAATATAAAGGAAATGGATGAGTTCTAAAAAATTCACCCCCCTCACAGTTGTCACGAAGGGTAATATTGGCTATATGAACCAAAATCGTTCTTTGTGCCAGGCTGTAAACACCTTTATTCCTGCTGTAAAGTTGGCCATTTTAACAGTGAGCTCAATCGAAATTTGCTCTATTATATAAGAGATACAAAAGAAAAAAATGACAAACTACATTAGCTGCAGAAAGAAAAAAAGACTAACAAAACAAAGAAAGGGGTAAGTAAATAAAAATTGTATGGAAATAAATGAATTAAGAGCATTACAGGAAAAATATCCGACTCAGATCAGTTCTTCATATAGAACCAAGAATCGGACACATTTTTTGTCGTTGCACATACGAAAAGATTTGAGCAGTGAATCAACTTCAGTCAGAAAATGTCGAAAAGTAGGGACTGAAGCCATGCATGTTTATGTATAAAAAAAAATTTCCAAACAAGATAAAAAAAAGTTGAAGATAAATTCTTTCGATTTATGTGAGGATTCTGAGTAATAACAAATAATTTCTTTTAATCTAAAAGATTGTGCAAAGGTAGGAGGAGTGTTTAAATAACGATACAGGTCAACCCAAAATTTCTGAACAAATTCACACATACAAAATAAATGTATTAGTTTCATCCTCCTTACCACAAAATGTACAACTACTTGGAATATCAATGTGGCGAGGGGGCGTGCCCGAGAGCCGTGGGAGCGAAACGAGGCCCGCCACAGATGAGATACACCTGTGGCGCGCACCTGCCTTCAATCCCACGGAAGGAGCTCTGGACTATAAAAGGAGGAACGATGGCAGAGGACAGAGAGAGAGAGTTTGTTTTGTTTTGATTTATCCCTTTTATTAATAAATATTTATATAAAGTTCGTCGGTTCTCCGCCTCCTTCTTCCCGGCGGCCAGGTGGCCGTAACTTCATTACAATCAACATGTTTGGAAACAAATGAGTTAGCCGGATATATTTTATGCAATATTTTAAAGTGGATTTCTTTCGTTTTGTTAGGAAGTATTTATGAGGCAACATTCTCAAATCTGTGTTATTAATTAATACAGCCCAATGCTGAAGAATTAGATGAATATGTTTATTATTACATTTTTTTTTAAATCCTAAATGTCAATGCCGTCCAGCAATAATGCTGATTCCTTCCTATTTGTTTGTATTGTATATGACTTTTGACCAGATGCATTAAACCTGTAGGGATAGCTCTAAGAACAGTATTATACTCTCTAAAGGGAATAGGAAAGTCGTGAACAGTCATAAAGTGCTCATAAGACAGTAAGTTACCACAATCATCGAATAAAGTAAATAAATTAAGCCTCTATCAAGTCAGTTGATGCTTTCACCAGCGTTGTTTCTGTTGCACATAGTGTAGAGAAAGCTGCCAAATATGAATAACCCCTAACGTCTTCATTCTGGGACTAGCCTACCACTCTTGGGATTAATCTATGTGCATAAAATAAATTGTATCTCAAAGCATAATGAGGCTGTCATTTTTACCGGGGCACGTTTATATTTCTAAATCTTCCATGTATGATATTTTAATATAGGTAAGATTTAAATCTAAATTTGCATATATTGTCATGCTGTACACTGTCAATCGATTGTGTTAAAGAAATGCAAAGGCCAATTAAATGTGTTAAAGGGCACATAGGTTACCACTTTTTCCAGATTTAATAGAAGTCTTTTGTGTCTCCAGAATGTGTCTGTAAAGTTTCATCTAAAAACACCCATCAGATTTTTTATTATACCTGTCATAAGCATTTTGTAGCATTTATTAGAAGCTAGCGGTTTTTGTGTACTGCGCCTTTAAGGCTAGTCCTTCACGCCCACCGTTTCCACGTGCCTGGCAGCGGCTCCCTCGGCTGCGTCAGACAACAGACAAACACGAAGGAATAAGATCTCACGTAACATTTGTGAGGAAAAACAACAAGTAAGAGCTTTACCAATGAGTATTTCATGCATGTTGTGGAGTTGCAGGATGAGTCACACACAATGTCGTTACAAAGTTCACGCACACACACACACACAGCGCTGACAGGCACACACAGACAGCGCGCGTTTAGCTTTGCACTGTTTTTGCACGCAAATGTGACAGGATACAGGTTAATATCTACTGCTGTATGGATGTCTGTTATGTTAATGTACAAAATAAACCTGATTTAACGTCCACAAACCGGTATTGAAGCGTCTTTTATGATTGTTCTGACACGCGGCTGTGTTGATGAAGTAAATCGCTGTAATTCATTACACACATGCACTGTTTTAAAACATTTTAAACTTGTAAAACTCACTCTTGATCACATTTGATGATGATTGATGATCCTAGCAAACTGAACAGACCTTTTATTTATGGTTGCTTAGTTTGCTCACGTCCTGGTCCTGTGTCTGTTTGATATGATTACACACGTTACTACTGAGACATGTTAATACGCAGCTGTCAATCAATTCGGTGGGCGGGGGGACCGCACTCCTACGTCAAGTTGCGGTCGGTCTGAAAACCGCTCCAATTGGTCCACCGTTTTTATGTTGTTAAATTGAAAAAAAAAAGGACTGGGTGTGTTTATATCACCCCAAAATGACGGTCTATACACCATACATACACATATGTCCGTCCAAACAGCTTGAAAAGTAGATTTTTCACCATAGGTGCCCTTTAAAAAAGCTAAAAAATGACTACATTACCACCCAAGGCCCTTTATGAAAACAATGGAGATGCTGCCATCTGGTGTACAAAGAGCGATTTCCCACACGATGTCTTGATTGACTACATCAAAAACAACTGAATCTGTAAGTAAATTAAGATACTACTAAATATCTTGTCGAAGCATGTAAGTGCTGTTATAGTTCATTATCGGAAGCAAATAGAGCACTAGAGAGATAATCTCCACTAAAATGGCTGACACTCACAACAACATGTGGGGTGAGGGGATAATATGAGGAGACTTTAGACACAGCTTTTGTATTTAGAGCTCAGTCTTTCTAAACTGATGGCATTTCTAAAAGTGACAAACAAAAATGTATCATGCCTGTTCGCTTGTTCCATCCTAGTATTTTTATGTGCTTTTTTTCTCTTTATAGAACATTACTTCACAATCTGTGCCCGCAGAAATCCAGATTTTAGCTCATCATTAAGTCAGTTTATTTATGTACATTTGTGTAAATCTATATTTATTCAATTCCTATATTATTTTCAGTAACATTGAATAATATTAGATCATTTATGTACAATACAGTTTGTAATGTAGTATTTTTAAGCTATGACTTTAGGTTATCAGCAGGGTTTATCAGTTGGTGTTGCATTTCTGCTCTGAATTTATTCATTAGTCAACATCTTTCCACGATCCAATTTGTTCCCAAAGATCGGATTTATGCACCACCCTCATTATTTTCTCATTTCAGGACCATTTCAAGTGGATTAACATCATGATAGTGGAGAAAAGGGCGATCCATTTGCCGTTGCCAAACTTTAAAGGGGTAATCCACTACGATATCATATTTTAAACTTTAGTTGATGTGTAATGTAGCTGTGTGAAAAGACGCTGTAATGTTATAACAGAGAGGCTTTCTGGTGATGTGGAGCTGATCTGCGAATCACATTATGTTAGCTGACAAATCAGAGCCTCTTGAAGCCTAGTCTTCAGAGGAACTAGGAAATATGACAGTCGTTTTCATGTTAGCTGAGTAGCTGTATATAATCAAAGTAGGGTATATGAGAGAACGTGATTTTCTACAAATGAAGCATGACATTGCTTTGCATCTTATAAACACAACCAAGCCTTTAAAATACATTCTGGACCACCCCTTTAAAGGTGCATTATAGGACTTGCAAGAAATTGCAGTCCAAATTCAAAACATTAAGAGTTTTTTTTATTCATTCACTCGGCTCCTCCACTAGAACATGCAGGTTGCCAGATTGATGACACCTACAGGAGCAAACATAAAGCCGTGGTCACACCACACTTTTCGCCCCATAGACTTCCGTTCATACACATGTGAATGCGGCAGACTGAAAACGCAAGCTCGTGCAAAAGGTTTACCCTGACCTGCTAAATCACACTATGTGATTGCGTGAGACCAATAGAAAATCAAAGCATGACATCTCTGTACAGAAATTAAAACATTTGGAGCAATCGGATGCTTTTTTAACGTCTATTTGTTTTGTTTAATCCTGCCCCTTTTCGCAATGCCAAGCTTAAACTACAATGTGACCACGGCTTTATACTCAGGGCTTAATTTGTGCCTCTGAAATCTGATCCGGCACCTCATTTTACCAATCCCCCTCCTGACACGCACCACCCCTGCCCGCTCGCTCTTCACTTTCGTCCACAACACCTCTCCTTCCTCGAATAACATGCCGGATCCGTTACCCCAATCTGTTCCAGGACCTCGCAATTCACAAATTAAGCACTGCTTACACTGTAAACTGCTCATTTACCTTTGTTATATTGAAATTATTTGCTGATTAAAACCACCTTGTGGATTTTATATCTCTGAGTATTGGCAGTGTGCGGAGTTACACAGATTAAAGAGCCCCTATTATGGGTTTTTGAAAATGACCTTCCATGTAGTGTGTAACACCACTCTAAGTGAAGGGAAATATCCAGCTAAGACTTAAATCTAAAAGTGGACAGTGTTTAAAAATATTGATTCATTTATAAAACAGTGCTTCAAATGAATCATCATGATAACGAGTCTTTAGCCTTTTCGGCGTGATGTCGATACGAAACTTAAGCCCCGCCCAATTGTTGCGCACGCAAACCCGGGAAGATTTAAGCCTGCAGCCCCGCCCACAAACACTTTAGCAGATTTTCGATTGAATGGAGTCAGAAAGACGCTGTGCTCAGCTGGATAATATTAGAAGTGTGATTGAAAGTTAGTGTTATTTTCTCGACCCAAAGATGAAACTGTGAAGAGTCAGTGGTTGAGGTTTATTTTTGCAAAAATACCTCAGCATTATAGCCCAGCCTTGTGCTGTTCCCGTCATTTTTTCTGACGAGTGCTTCAGCAATCTACACGCTTACGACGGGGGATTCATCGGCCGTTTGTTAAAGGAAGGATCAGAAAAAACTATTGATATATGGAACTTTGTCAGAGCTCGACAGGAACTTTATTAGTGGATCATGGATCATTTTCTTCCTCCATTTCACAAGTGTAAGTACATGCGATTAAAATGGTTGCCTCCTTGTTTTTTCTAGCTTGCAAATGATCTATTTAATTGTGTTTTGTTACGTGTAACTGCGTGTACTGTATTTGGTAACTCTTCATATTCTCATATCACATCTAATCTGGGATAAATAACAAAATGGGTGGGTGGCTGGAGATGGGTCGGAAATACGGGAGACTGCCGGGATTCACTCTGTTGACCAATCGCAACAGGCTGTCATCGGTCCAATTAGCGCAGATTAGCTTCGCTCTAAGGAGGGGTTTGGGAACAAATGAATCGCTGAACGATTCATATGGGAGTCGCTGGGATAATTAGGTAAAAATAAATGCAGATTATAAGACCATGAAAGTGTTTTTTGACCTTGCATACATATCAGCCTGTTGTTAGAGACCCTTACAACCAAAATATGACCCTTTTTAATGTATAATAGGGGCTCTTTAAAACAAGGACAGACATTCTGACGCAGAACACTATTTTCAAAGGAGAATAAGACTGCAGTTCTTTTTTTCTTCAATATCTGCAAACATACTATGGTATTGTTATGCTTTAGAAGAATCAAACACATACATACAGCACTGTAACAATGTTCGTTTGTAGGAGGGGAAGAAGAAGACAGGGTCAGCGGTAAAGAGTCAGTAAATGTTTTATTTTTAATTTTCTCACACAACATGTGTATGTGTGGATGTGTGTGTTCTCTCCTCTCTCCCTCCCGGCTGCTCCTTCTCTCCTTAAGAAGGGTGTCTCTCCAGCCCAATCACTAGAATAAACAGGTGTTATTTGTTATTTATTCTCCACACATACCCCCACCGCCCGCCTCAGGCCGGGGAGCCATCTGTGCACCCGGCCTGTGGACCACCTTGAATTTAAAAGGCTGTAACACTAGATACCAACGGGTGATCCGCGCGTTGGTATCCTTCATGCGGTGGAGCCACCGGAGAGGAGCATGATCTGAACAGAGGACGAATTCCCTGCCCAGGAGGTAATAGCGAAGAGTGAGAACAGCCCACCTTATCGCCAAACACTCCTTTTCTATGGTGCTGTACTTAGCCTCACTCTTACTGAGTTTGCGGCTAATGTACAGCACCGGCCGTTCCACTCCTGCCACCTCCTGGGAGAGAACCGCCCCCAGACCCCGATCGGACGCATCCGTCTGTAAAATGAAGGGGAAAGCAAAGTCAGGAGCGTGCAATAGCGCCCCCCCGCAAAGTATAGATTTTACCTTTGAGAAGGCCTGTTGGCACTGCTTCGACTATTGGACGATATCTGGTCCCTCTTTTTTAGTGAGATCAGTCAATGAGCTGACGAGGGCCGAATAATTAGGAACAAAACGCCTATAATATCCTGCCAGTCCCAAAAACTGTCTCACCTCCTTTTTGGTCTTGGGTCTCGGACAGGTTGCAATAGCTGCAGTCTTATCAATTTGGGGCTGCACCTGCCCGTGACCTAAGTGGAAGCCCAGATACCTTACCTCCACTCGCCCAATTGCGCACTTCTTCGGGTTGGCCGTGAGCCCGGCCCGCTTCAGCGCTGACAATACCGCCAGCATCGGTATTGTCGATAAGCGTAGCCAGCATCACCTCCTCCGGCTCCCTCCACTGCTTCAGCAGATTAATGTGGTATATCTGACGTGAATCAGCCCTGTCCGAATGCATTACCTCATAATCGAGATCGCTGACTCGTCGTGTGACCACAAACGGCCCTTGCCACTTGGCGAGTAATTTAGAGCTGGAAGTGGGTAGCAGTACAAGGACTTTATCTCCCTGTGAATATTTGCGTAGTTTAGTGCCCCTGTCATAATGCCGGCGTTGGTCATCCTGGGCCTTAAGCAAATGCTCCGTAGAGAGCCACCCCAGTGTGTGGTGTTTTGCTCTAAGGTCCAGAATATATTGAATTTCGTTTTTACTGTTTGAAGGCTCGTCCTCCCAAGCCTCTCTAACAACATCCAAAACCCCACGGGGCTGTCTGCCGTAGAGAAGCTCGAAGGGGGAAAACCCCGTGGAGGCTTGGGGAACCTCCCGCACAGCGAATAACAAAGGCTCTAACCACTTATCCCAATTTTTCGCGTCCTCGTGAACGAATTTACGGATCATGGATTTAAGTGTGCGATTAAATCGTTCCACCAGCCCGTCTGTTTGTGGGTGATAGACGCTAGTGCGAATTGATTTAACGCCCAATAATCCGTAAAGCTCGCGCATGGTGCGTGACATGAACGCGGTGCCTTGATCAGTGAGAATCTCCTTGGGGATTCCCACTCGGGAGATTATGCGAAACAGAGCCTCCGCAACGCTCTTTGCCGAGATGTTACGGAGCCCTACTGCTTCCCGGTATCGGGTTTCATAATCCACCAGGACTAATGCAAACCGGTGCCCGCATGCGGATCGCTCTAATGGCCCGATGAGATCCATCCCAATTCTCTCGAAGGGGATCTCCATAACTGGCAACGGGCGCAATGGCGCTTTTGGGGTGGCCGGTGGATTTACCAGCTGACAATCACGACACGCAGCGCACCATCTGCTGACGTCACCGTGAATGCCCGGCCAAAAGAATCGGGCCATGAGACGGTTTAGTGTGGCCGCCTGACGTAAATGTCCGGCCATAGGATTAGAATGAGCCGCCTGGAAAAGCATTTCCCGACGGCTCTTTGGTACTAATAATTGGGTTGTATCTTCCTTTGTCTGAGCATCTTGGGTCACTCGATACACCCTATCATTAATAATCGCAAAATACGGATAGGAGAGGGGTCGATCAGGCTGGAGGTTTTGCCCATCTATGACTTGCACTCTTTCGAGTGCATGTCTCAGCGTGTCATCACGCGACTGCTCCAGGGGAAAGTCTTTACACCGGGAAATTCCCAGCCCTTCCCCTGAGTCAGCGCGTGACGTCACGGCTTGGGATTCCCCCAGCTGAGCGACCCGCCCCCTCTCCGGCGATTTCTTTTTCCAAGAAACACCCGCACATAAGACCCCTAATAATCTATTAAATCCAGGCCAATTGGTTCCCAGAATTAGCGGGTGTTTGAGGTGTGGGTTAACCGCCACCTCTACGTTATGCTTTTTCCCCCTGAATTGAATGTCTATAGCCGTTAGCGGGTAGTGAATTACATCCCCGTGCACACACCTTACCCTTACCGTGCGGCTTGTATCCAATGCCGGGACTTGAAGCAGGCTTTGGTGGATGGAGGTCTGGTTACACCCCGAATCCACCAAAGCTTGATATGTACCCCCTTTTATACTCACAGGTATCCGGTATAGCCCGTCGCGACCGGGTGCGACGATTGGCTTGGCGGGGACGCGAATCAACGCACTCACCTCCTTGATGGAGCGGACTTTTGGTGCGCTATCCTCGCCCCCGGGGCGCCAATGTATCAGCCCAGACCTTCTCACTACACCCCCGGGGCCAGCAAGACCAACCGATTGAACCGGAGAGAGACCTGGTGCTGTCTGGGAAGCAGCCAGGGGTGGAAACTCCGCCCCTCCGTCCTGATAGGCTCCCCCTTTCAGCGGGGACGGCTGCGGATCCGCCTCAGTGCCCCGCCGTCTGGGGGCTGGCGTGGGCGGCCCCCGCATTCTGGGCCTGGGAACAGGACGAGAGAGAGAGAAAGAGGGGGAGAGAATAGAGGTTATTTCGCCGACCCTGGACTTCGCCACCAGGTGATCCTCCGCCAACTGGATGGCCGTCTCCAGATCATCTGGCCGGTGGCACTGGACCCACTCCGATGTTCGGGAGGGGAGGCGGGTGATGAATTGTTCCAGTACCACGGCATCCACCAGCTGGTCAGTGGTCTGGCCATCCTGTACCAGCCATCTGCGGCAGGCGTCACGGAGCTGCTGGGCGAACACGAAGGGCCGACCGCTTCCAGTCAGCTCTAGGGAGCGGAAACGCTGACGCTGCTCCTCCGGGTTGCGACCGGCCTGCTGCAGAATGGCTCGCTTCAGGTGATCGTACTCCAGGAGATTCTGGGCCGGTAGCTGGTGTGCGGAGATTTGAGCTTCGCCTGATAGCAGTGGGATGATTCGTACCGGCCACTCGGCCCGCGGCCAGCCACACGCCTTCGCCATTCTCTCAAACAGATCAATAAACACTTCCGGGTCGTCCTCCGGCTCCATTTTCTTTAGCGCGATGGGAGGGTGGGCGGCAGATGTCGGAGCGGGCCGGATCTCCTGGACCAGCAGACTCCGGATTAGCTCGCGGTCCTCCCGCTGGGCCTCCACGTGGACTTGGAACCATTGCTCCAGATCTTTCTTCAGTTCTACCAGCGCATGATGTTGTTCTTTGTGGAGAACCGCGAGCGCCTGGATGACTTCCGCACACGGAGTAGTTGACGGAGTGGACATTCTGGCAGTGAAGTTTCTTCTTCTTCCCGGGTTTCGGCACCACTGTAACAATGTTCGTTTGTAGGAGGGGAAGAAGAAGACAGGGTCGGCGGTAAAGGGTCAGTAAATGTTTTATTTTTAATTTTCTCACACAACATGTGTATGTGTGGATGTGTGTGTTCTCTCCTCTCTCCCTCCCGGCTGCTCCTTCTCTCCTTAAGAAGGGTGTCTCTCCAGCCCAATCACTAGAATAAACAGGTGTTATTTATTATTTCTGATTGGCCTGCTGATTAGCCGCCGGGCTCCTAGCATGCTCTCCACCCTCATTCGGTGTTCGATCATGCTTACCTCTCCACAAGCACCTTTAAAATACATTTAGACAATCTCCACACATGGATGTAACAACTGAAGCATATCTTCTCAATGATTATTTAGGCGATAGAAGGCAAAGGTCAGATGTAACAGGTGATCCAGAAGGCTATTCAGAGAGAACACAAAGACCTCCCAGCGGGTGCTCTTATGTCAAAATGGCATCAAATTGACATCAAGCTGCAGCGGTGTATCTGCTCTTCAGTGTATTGGCCTTCAGTAGTAAAGATGCGGTCACACTGGGCTTTTCTCCCCATAGACTTCCATTCATACGCATGCGAATGCGTCAGACCAGAAATGCAGGGTCATGCGTCAGGTTTCGCATTATGCTGCAGTGCAAAGTTTAAGCTTGGTGAACTCTGACCTGCGAAATGAGACCAATCCAGGGTCAAAACATGACCTCTGAACAGAAATTTAAAACATGGAGCAATCACTCGCTTTTTTTTTATGCCTAATCATCTTGTTTAATTCCACCCCTTTTCGCAGCGCCGTGCGACAGAATTTCGCAAGCTTAAACTCTAGTGTGACTGCAGCTTTACTGATCTGAGCTAACCTAAACTAACCTTCAAAAGTGACAATTATACTAAACTGGTTTCAATTTAATTAGAACTACACGAGCAGTCTACACAGACACCACGAAATCAAAACTAGGGATGGCCCAATCAGGTTTTTTTGCCCTCGAGTTCGAGTCATTTGATTTTGAGTATTTACCGTTACCGAAACCCGATCTGATACTTCTATAATACATAAAAAAGAACAAAGATGAGTGAAGAAACAGATCCAGGATGTTGCTTATTTTTGATTTAATTCACCTTATTTTAGCATTCAAAAACTTTGCAAATTTGCCGCCATTGAACCAATAGCGTCTCTGCAACAAAGTGATGTCATACCGTACGCGTTGCTGTTTCTGTGTGAAGTCACGAAAGAGGTCTAACTCTGTGCCACCCCAACTACAGATGTGCTAAAAAATAATGAGAATGCACATATATATTCGAGTCCTGATCGGGAGGTAACATCCGATTCCGATCGAGTCTGAAACTGCACGATCGAGCCTGATTTCCGATAAT
>CAIGQZ010032134.1:3635770-3755012 GCA_903798205.1 Danio tinwini
ACGTCAAATTGATATCTAAAATTGGCTTCAAAAACCCATTAAAAATCTATTTAACATCAAGGTAGTCATCAAATCAGTTTGCAATTTTGACATGTTTTTGATGTCGTTCAGACATAAAGGTGCCTGCTGGACTTTTGACCTGGCCTGGTAACCCTGAGAAAACATAGGACTTGGCATACAGAAAAAGCGATGACAGACATATCATTCCATTTTTACAATAAAAAGGGGTGACACCCAATGGAGCCAGCCATCTTATACTAGGCAATTAAATGCAGATTAAATTGTATTTAATAATCATATCACATAAAATATATATATATACAAATATATGTTAGAGTGGCCAATGAACAGCATACCACTCCTTCTACACAATACAAGTGCTAAATACACAGACCTTTACTAAATGTACAATATTCAGTATAATGGCCTGTTTCCACTGAGTGGTACGGTACAGGTCGGTAAGGGTCACCTTTATAAGGCTTGCGTTTCCACTACCAAAAGGGTGCCAATGCAGAAAAACTACACACAGCATGCATTTCGTTCTTATTTGGGTTCAAAAACAACACGCAACATAGCCCACAGTCAGTGCAAACCTCTCATCTGTATCAGTAATCTTCACCAGCACATGTAGCCTCTGTTAGAGAGTAATTCCCGAGTTCATAATAGTCCAAAAGGCGATGATAATAGTTAAACATGGCAGTTTGTTCATGTTTTAGGTTGCTGAAAGAATCATTTGCTCCTTTGTTTTTTTTTTTTTGCACTTCTCTCTCGTATTTGTTTGTTTCTGAAAGGATCGGACGTCAGAAGCACTTTAATAATCACGCGCATGTTATTATCATCAGCTTAAGTTCGTCATTTTAAATATAGACGCGCGGCAAGTGCACGAAAGCACTCTGGAGAAAGTGAAACCATTACGATGTAATGTCTTGGCTGTGTATTTAAAAATGCCGGTTCCTTTGTTTTCATTCTCCTACACACGCTAGAGACTCTTTTTCTGTAAACCAAAAGCTTTTATCTGCGCATCTGGCTTTTGTTGTGCTAGGTACCCTTTGGAAAGAGTACCCAAAAAGTGGTATGGTACGGTTCGCTTTTTGGTACCTTTTGACAGTGGAAACGGCTATAAAAGCCTACCGTACTGTGCCACTCAGTGGGAAAGGGCCATAAAACTGTACTTGCATTATCTACAATACACTTGAATTTGTATATTGTAATTTTTTTTCTCTAATTCAATTCAATTCATCTTTATTTGTATAGCGCTTATACAATGTAGATTGTGTCAAAGCAGCTTCACATGGAAGTTTATAGTGAATTGAAACAGTGTCAGTTCAGTTTTCAGTGTTTAAGTTCAGTTTAGTTTAGCTCAGTTCAGTGTGGTTTAATAATCACTACTGAGAGTCCAAACACTGAGGAGCAATTCCATCGATGCGCAGCTCTACAGATCCCGAACCATGCAAGCCAGTGGCGACAGCGGCGAGGAAAAAACTTCACCAATTGGCGAAAGTGAAGAATTTAAAAAAAAAAAAACCTCGAGAGAAACCAGGCTCATTTGGGCACGACCATTTCTCCTATGGCCAAACGTCTTGTGCAGAGCTGCAGTCTAGGCGCAGTAGCTGGACCTCCGTGAAGACACGTCTGACCTTGGAGCATCACAGGAATCAGTCTTATGCTCTAAACATGCTATTGGAAGCGTGTGCTCTGTTGTAGTGTCTAATTAAGGATCTTTAGTGCATACATTATTGACTATAAGTAAGATTCGTTTGACTTTGAGGACAAGTGAAACAGTTGTAACTTGATTGTTTGAGTTTGCTGTCAGAGTTAAAGGTTCTGTAAATTTACCTTAAATCTAAGGTAAATTTACCTTTATCTTTGGTTTTGAGAAATGTGTTTTAGCAATTCAGAATTCTAGCTCTTTAGCTCTTCTGTTTCTGTTGTATATTTTATCTCTTCCGTCTCTTCTAGCTCTTTGGTTTCTCTTGGTTAGTCCTGACCTCCCATCTCCTATGGATCACTTAGCTCTTCTACATCTTCTAGCTCTACTGTGTCTTCTGTCACTAGTCCGTTTCTTCTGCAATACCCCCGAACAGCTTCAGCTGCCTGGAAAACTTGGCCTGCTCCGGGTCCCTCAAAAGGTTCTATCCCTTCTACTCTTTGAGCTTCTTCATCTGATTCGACCAGTTTCATCAACAATGGCTTATGTGAACGATTTGCTTTACGCTTGTCTTTTTCATATTCTTTTCCAAATATTTCCTGTTTATATTTCTCAGTAACTTTAAGCTCTCTGTGTGCATAAGCACTAATTGCCCATGTACTTCGGTTAGTGTGAAACTGTTTTTGTCTTGAAACAGGTATAGTAATTGGGTTTTCGTTTGCAAACACAGCTGAGAAATGATCACGAATCTTTACTTGTCTTATCAAAACAGGAGATTCCATGTTCATTAAGCGATCTCCTATATTATAAAAACGCTCAGGTAGAGTTTCACAATCATCAGGTAGAAGTACACAAAAATTTGGTTCTAGATAGTAAGTGCCCAGAGGAAAGTGCTTAGCTGTTATTATGCGCACCTATCGGTCATGTTCACTCTTATTTCTTTCTTCACTGTCTTTAGGAAACAGATAACCAGTTGACATCACCGTTGGGTAGTTGTGATCTTTGACTACATCAATGTAAGAGCTCAACACCTCATTAAAATCAACTGTGTCTGCATCAAAAAAGCAGAAATAGATTCTGACTTTAGAGTTGTTTTCTCTAAAGTTTTTTATCAGCTCCTTGTTGCGTTCACTTTCTTTAATGTCTTCTCTTATTTTTCGATATGGGATTACGTTCTTTTCTGGCCATGTAAACATTAATTTCTTAAAACTGATTTCACTCTTAACTTTTTTTTCAAACTCATTTCTTACATTTGTTTTTTCTGATTCCTTTCCATTTAGGCCAAAAACTACAGCAATATCTTCAATGCGATGCTTGTCCTCTTGCTTGAAAGCAGTTTTCTGTAGAAGATCAAGAAACTTCTTACAATGTGATTCCTCATTTGAACTCATTTCAGGCGTGACTCCCACTGGAACATTGATCAAAAATCTGACTCTGATGTCTCTGTTAGATGGCAAGGGATCCTGAGGAGAAGCAAAGAGTTACTGTGCGTTCACACTGAAAGTGGAAAGAGCATCAAAGTAGCCGTGAATCATTTTCAATGGGAGCCGACAACAATAAGCAGCGAGGAGTGACACGGTGCATCTTCGCCGGTGTGGGCATCAGAGGTTTGAAATCAAGTCAACTTTATGGTAATGAGCTATGACGCGGTTCAGCGGCAAGCAATCGAAATGTAGAACTTTGACGCTGTCACCACCTTTGGTGTGAACGCACAGCTATGCCCAATTCACACGGGGCTTTAGTGTCAACGCTTGACAGAGGGCGTGTCTGAAGTTGGGGCTGACCCGATCGTCATAGCAGCGTCAGCCAATGAAATTAGTCCACAATCAACTACTGAGCTGGTATATATATATATATATATATATATATATATGTATATATGTATATATATGTGATCTGATTGGCTGACGCTTCCGTTGGCGCTTAAAAAATTCCCAACTTCTGCAGCGAGCAATGGCGCTGAAGCAGCGTCGACGGATCCACAAAATGCAGTTCGGCACGCCTGATGTCACCCATTCAAAGTGAATGGCAAGCATTGACGCCCTGTGTGAATGGGGCGTTAAGTTTACACAAGTCTTTTAAGTGTGCTTTCACACTTGGTTCAATTGCCTGGCCCGTACCCAAAGTCGATTGTCCCCCCTTGCAACCTTCTCGGTTGGTTCACACTGTGTTTTTTCCTTCTGAACCCTGGTACGCTTGCGTCATCAAGCTGCTGTTGTGTGAATGGCTGTTGCTAGGTGACGGACATGAAAGCAAAGCGCCAAAATGGAAAGGGTGTAATGCACATCGCGTTCGTTCTGCTTTTACTGAATCTTTTGGTTTTGGACAAACAGAAAGCGACTCGTGTCTGTCTGCTGCAAAAATATTAGAAACGTTCAGAACATCACGCAACGTCTGCAGAAGCTGTTGGAGGAGACAAGCAGACATTTATCACTTTGCTGCCCTGGCTCACTCCCGCTTGTCACTGTGGCAAGACTAGTGCCGCCTCTTTGTTGTATTGGCTGGTGGCATATCTTCTACTCTATTAGCAATCAGTGTGGGATGATATAAAACCATTGAAATATACACTAGATATCGCTTACAGACCCTGAGCATGCGTCAATAGCGCCGCCACATTTGTACAGTGCTCACAGCACAAATGTCATTCAACCGCACTAGTCAAGACTAAGTACTTAAAGTGTATTTTAGTGCACTTTATTTCCAATACTAAAAATTATATTTAAATATCATTTTAAAAAGTTCAATTTGATTTATACTTACAATAACTATGTAAAAGTGTACTATGAACTATTTTTCAAATGCATTCAGATTATACTTTTAAGAAATACATTTATGACATATTTTTCAAGTAGTATACTTTGTTGCTAAATACTAAAAATCTATTTAAATATCAGTTATATTTAGTATACTTCCACAGTTTTATTTAATTACTACTTAAGTAAAAGTATACTTTTAATTAGTATATTTATAGTGTGTATATTTTTTTACTTTATTAAGTATAAAAAATAAAATTGTACTTACAATACACTTATTTTTAGTGTACTGTAGTACACTTTTTTTCACCTGGGAAAGTAGCACTAAATACTGGGCTTATGCTAGTTTTGTTAAATAAATTAAGCAAACAATGCAAAAGAAATATGACAACAAGTTGCTGCGGTGCCAGAAACGTGTATTATTGTCAGCTAAGTGAGAAACCGCTCCCTCCGTCAGAATGAGAGCGGGAGAGGGAGGGTGTTCCAGGACATGGATTAGATCAAATCTAACAGGAGAGAGGATAAAACATTTACATGCACACAAACATACACTCTTTGTCGGCAACGCCAGTGCGGTCACTGATCCATTAATATAGAAAAGTGATGTCAAATTTATAATTTTTGTAATAAAAAAAAAAATGGGCGTACTGACCACTGGGAAAACTCCCGATCATAGATATATGTGTATATCTCTGGCTCTGGATGGCCACAGTCCTCCACTGCAGCTTGGTCCCACATTCATTTTAACAACAGGGCAGGCGACATCTAATGTAAATATCTATGATATAAAACGATAGCAAGGATGGTATGTGTCATGAGTCCCGCCACTTCTCGATACGCCATATATGTTTTTTTTTATTTTATTTTTTTATTGAAGCATATAACTGACAAAGCATGCAGGATTATATGATAACATATGCCGGCAGGTAGCCCAGAGTAGCCGGCAGTGTGTACGAGATTCACTCGGCAGTACGAAACCACCGTTTAATCCAACGGGTTTGTATACGGTTTACTAACATTTGAGTGAGCCTGTTTCCCCCTGTGTGTTTGCTGTTTTTTTTTGCTCCTTTGAATGGGCGAAATTGAGCGTCTGCTTGCGGTAAGTTATTTTTAAAGTCCTTTTTTTTAAATAGCTTGTTCATGTCGCCACTGGCTTGCATGGTTCGGGATCTGTAGAGCTGCGCACCGATGGAATTGCTCTTCAGTGTTTGGACTCTCAGTAGTGATTATTAACCCACACTGAACTGAGCTAAACTGAACTTAAACACTGAAAACTGAACTGACACTGTTTCAATTCCCTATAAACTTCCATGTGAAGCTGCTTTGGCACAATCTACATTGTATAAGCGCTATACAACTAAAGATGAATTGAATTGATTTGAATGAAATCGGTCTGATTAACTAATAGTTCATAGGAATAAACTCTGGTTACAGACCGAAAGTGATACGGCTGAGTGCCATTTGACAACCCGTAGCTATGTGGGAGATTTCTAATGACGCTGCTGCTTTAATTAAAGAGCATAGAAATCCCTAAGAGGCGACACTCTAGTGCGATTTGGGAAACAGCCACTAGATGGCGCGCCGGCCATTTTGGACTGAAAATTCCAATAGAACAACAGCATATTATAAGTCTGTAAAATAAACTATTAAAAGTGCTGCTGATTGTGATAGTCAGTGTTGTATTGTCGTCTTTCAGGTTGTATCCCAGCTTTAATGCGCATTTTAAATAAATAAATAAAAAACAAAGCAGCCACTTACCATCGCGACAGCAATAAAATCCAATGGGCAGGCGTGTATATAATAGGGGAACCATGTATATATTTTAGGTTATATTGTAAATTGCATACATAAATTAAGATGCATTAGTACGTTCTAAAAATAACAGTAATATATTCTGTAAAATAACTTACAATTGGTAAATAATTATTAAAAAGTAATCTTTTTGTAAATGTAAAAACCGTCTTTCAAAGAGCCCCTATTGTGGATTTTTGACATCATTTAGTGTGTAACACAGCTTTAAGTGAACTGAAATATCCAGCTAAGGGTTAAATCTGAAAGTGGACAGTGTTTGAAACTATTGATTCACCTCTAAAACAGTCGACTCATAGTGGTTGGAATGAATCGCCACGGTAGTGAGTTTTTAGCCGTGCCGGCGTGACGTCAATACAGAACTCAAGCCCTGCCAATTTGCTGCGCTCGCATACCCGGGTAAATATAAACCCCCAGCCACGTCCACAAACAAAAAGATAAAAGACAATTAACCCCACCAGTCCGAGCATATCGCGCAAGCCGGCGATAGAGACAAATGCTCTAAGGAAGCTAAAGATTGCAGAACAACGTCTGTCGCTAGATTCGAGCAGTCAGGTGTACGGTTTATGCGATCACCAGCTGGCTTCCGTTACAAAAGGGCAAATATAAATGACCAAAACGTCATTTACTCATTTTACTCATACTCATTTTATTACTTATAATGTACAAGACATTGTTATGAATATTAAATGCTACTTTTGTGCCTTTATTAGCTTTTTTTCTAGCTTATTTATTGGGTTAAAAATCTTAAATTATTCCATCTCCACCTGCTGGTGAAAAAGCAGCGGGCGATCTTCAATCTATTGCTTTTCCTGCACTTCCCGGATGTAACGTGGAATTTGAACAGTCGAATTTGAACCACTGAATTTATGGAAGCGAATATTTGAGCTGAAATAAAATGAACTGAATATTATACATCGAATTTTTAAAGGGTATTGAATATTTTATAAGTGAAATCTGAAAATTGTATATAAATTATTGAATTTACAAGTATGAATACGTGTTTGAAATATTTTTAGTTGAAATATTTACCGCTTAAATAAACAGCTATGGTAAATTTCAGGACTTAAAAATACAAACCCTGGAATTCAAGTCATTAAAATGCAAGAACTTGTTAATTCTGTGTATTATTTTTGTTCAGTTTCTGCTATTCAACAAGCTTTTTAATTCAATACTTTTGGCATTGATTTAGTTCCATATTCCTACACACGTGCAGCGATCAAGTTTCAAAATAGTTCAGCTTTTGCCGTTGTGTGGATTAAAACTAAAGGTGTGTCATGGTTAAGAATAGAGCAATATGCTGGTGTTAAACTGCACTGCTTTAATGCGCTCCTGCATTGGCCTCACACATACACTCTGCACTCTGACTACTTCAACAATGTCAATAAGCCATGGTGGGCTTTTCTCTCTTTCTCACACTGAACGCAGTCGACCAATTGCAGTAGACTGGGCCATCGGTCCAATCAGCGCAGATTAGCATCGGGCTAAGGAGGGGTTTGGGAACAAATGAATCGCTAAACGAACCATATGGGAGTCGCTGGGATAATTAGGTAAAAATAAATGCAGATTATAAGACAATGTTTTTTGACCTTGCATGTATTGTTGGAGACCCCCAAAACCTGACCTTTTATAATGCACAACAAGGGCTATTTAAGTAATTGAGACCAAAAAAAGGCTAAATCATGGCAGAAACAACATTTTTTAAGTAAGAAATTCTATGTAATGTGCTAGTAAACAACAACAACAAAAAAAGAACAGGCATCTACAATACACTTACAACCCTTCAATTACCTTAATTTTGAGATTCGTCAATGAAGATTCAAGCTGCTCATCTTTATTCTCCATCCCAGGTTCTTTCTTAATAGTAGAGGGGTCTGTTTTCTCCTCATTGTGTGAATGATTTGCCATTTTGTTCAGAAAAAAATCTTCTAAAATCATAATAAAAAAATGTTAATAATTAATTTAAAATGTTTACAGGAGAAATTTATTTTATTAGGTATTTAAAATAATAAGTCAGATATACATGATCAAGCATTTTCAATATCGTCTACTATATGTTGTGTACAGTTTAAAATATACAGATATGATTTAATTTTAAAAAGTGATAATGAAAGTTTTACTTACTCTGCCGTTGCTTGTGTGTTGTCTGGAGATACGGATGAAGCCGATAGTCTTTTTATAGACCAGATGAGCTCCTCCTCTGACACGTGACTAAAATGTTTCACATTTCATTCATTCATTTTATTTCCTCTATAATTAACAACCATAGCTGGGAATTAATGGATAATCCGGATTATGTTATTGGATTCCAAAAATCAAGTACTTGTAATTACAATAAAGTACTTTTCAATACTCGTAATCAAAGAAAATGTTTGATTATTGAACATTCAGTTGGAGTCAGAATTATTAGCCCCCCTGTTTATTTTTTTCCCCAATTTCTGTTTAACGGAGAGAAGATTTTTTTCAGCACATTTCTAAACATAATAGTTTTAATAACTCATCTCTAATAACTGATTTATTTTTTCTTTGCCATGATGACAGTAAATTATATTTAATTAGATATTTTTCAAGATACTTCAATACAGCTTAAAGTGACATTTAAAGGCTTATCTTGGTTAATTAGGTTAACTAGGCAGGTTAGGGTAATTAGTTAATTGTCTAAGTGAAGTTTCACAAACTAATTTCGAGAGGAGCATGTAGTATGATTGAACACTTCTGGCTTCTCATCTGTAATCAGTAATCAATCAGAACGATCCAAGCTTACTATATATGGATCATTTTCTCCCTACTGCTCTATCTTCGTTTTGGAAGAATCCCCCCTTCCACCCCATCTCCTCCTTTTCCTCCCTTTTTTTAAGGGGAGCTCTCGAGACCTACCTGATCTCGGATCCCCTGATATGCTTATTGACCGGGCGGGAGCCTTGAGCTCAAGTATCTCCGAACTCAGGGTTCTCTCCCGGGACAGCATGCCAAACCTGCTTAAATGCTAAGCATATCTAAGTGGGAACTCTTGAAAGATAGTTTATTCTGTAGACTATCGAAATAGCTTAAAGAGGCTAATAATTTTGATCTTAAAATGGTTTAAAAAAAAAAATTCAAAACTGCTTTTATTCTAGCCGAAATAAAACAAATAAGACTTTCTCCAGAAGAAAAAAATATGATCAGACATACTGTGAAAATTTCCTTACTCTGTTAAACATTATTTGGGAAATATTTTATTGTAATAATTCTGACTTCAACTGTATATAATGTATATGTTTGATGTTGTTTTTAATTGATGTTTTAATGATGTATTTGATGTTGTGATATGATTGCAGTAGATTTTCAATATTGTTTATTGTAACGTTGCTGTTTTCTAAATGTACTTAATTTTATGCAAACATATTGGAATCATAAGATGTGGTTTTGTGCAATTTAGTGTTACTATCAGTAAACACTAAAAGCAAGATATATTAGTGTTAGTTTTTTCAAAGTATTAACTGTCCATCATTGCACTTTAATAGAAGCTGTTGAAGAATGATATTAAAAAAAAAACGTTTCGTCTTTGAATCTGTCAAAATAATACGAAATTATCCTACTTTAGTATACTGGATATCAAACATGGGTTAGCACAAAATTAATCTAAATTCAATTCTAAAGTAGTCAGATTATGATAATGTGCAATCTAAAAGAATGTAATATGATTACAAAGTTTGTTATACCAACTACCCAGCACTGTGTTACGTTTATCATGACAGCCAAAATCGAAACTTAACAGATTAACTGGGTTTGTGTGATCAGTTTTTATTTTAAAGAAATGAGGTGTGACCATATGAACACACAGCCAAAGAATGAAAGTCCTCTGGATTCCATCTCGATTTGCGCAATAAAGCCTGGTTCTGCTTCGAGTGATCGGCGTGACCCACGGCGCATACCTCGCGCGTAGCCGTGCATTTATACTTCTGGGCGCTGTTTCTGTTTCTCTGCAATAACATTTTCGAAATGCTAGCTGGCAGTAGGTGTTTATGTTCCTCTGTGTCGAGTTTCTTCGCTGGTGTTTTGTTTTTTCTGAACACTTCCTTAATGTACAAGTGGCTCAAATTCGCTTATTTTGAGGCGGGAACCGGCGGACGTGCAACAACTTTAATCATGAGGTAAACACAAATATTTATACATGCTAGCTTTGACCAGCTAAGACCAGGCTGGAAGCTAGCCTGGAAATGGCCAAAACCTCTCTAACACCAGGCTGGTCGACCAGCTAACCAGCTTAGGCTGGTTTAAGCTGGATTTTTTTCAGCAGGGCTACCAGTGATGATTGTGTAAATGTGGCAGTATGATTAAATAAAAGTGGTTTCAAGAATTAATTTGTAGTATATAATTTAACACAAAACTAGCGTATTTAAGTAACCTCCCACTATAGTAAATATAATGACCTTACTACATCTAGTATGCTTATTTTTTTTAGTGTGTAAAGCAGTGTGATCTAGGAAAATGTTTTGAATTTGAGCAAAAGTGGTTATTTGAGGAGAAAAACGAGACTGCGGTCAGTTCCGAGTGATACATCAGGACATGTAGAACAATAATCTGGTGGAGTTGGCAGAAAACAATTTGATTTTTTATTTAATTTTTTTCTAATATGACCATATAGTAAAAACACTGTATTTTTCATGATTTTTAGCGCGCTGTTATTCAAATATAAAACCGTAATATGATATGAAAAGTGAGCACAGTGGTACATCAGGACATGTAGAACAATAATCTGGTGGAGTTGACAGAAAACTATTAGATTTAATCTTTTTATGATTTTTCTAATATGACTGTACAGTAAAAAACCCCACTTTTTTCATGATTATAGCACGCTATTATTAAAATATATAACAGTAATATGATATGAAAAGTGAGCACCGTGGTACATCAGGGTAGGTAGAACAATAATCTAGTGGAGTTGACAGAAAACAATTTGATTTTAATTTTTTTAATGATTTTTCTAATATGACCGTACAGTAAAAAACACTATTTTCCATGATTTTTAGCGTGCTATTATTAAAATATGAAACAGTAATATGATATGTGAGCATAGTGGTAACATAACAATTGTACAACAACATTTTCTTTAAATATTTAGCAACATTCCACATGAAAAAGGGAAAATATTAAAAGAAACACACAAATAAACCAATAAAACAATCATAATAATACAGTAAACACCTAAATAGTGGGTTGTAAATATGAAAACGTATGTGAATAGTTATGACAGCCGGGTATTGACTTTTAAATGCTACTAATTTTGTTTTTAAAGTCGCAAATAAAACAATTACAGCAAAACAGAAAAAATAGCATAGCCTGATTATTATATATCCAAACATAAATAAAAGTGAAAATTTATGACTATTTCTCATTAGGATTTATAAGCGAATTAAAGTGAAACAAGATTAAAACTGCCACGCATTAAACACACGCGTCTTTGATCTACCGCGCAACACCGAGTAGACGCGCACTGCAATTTAAAGCACAGATAGCGTGACCGTCTCTCTCGGAACCGCAGATGGCGTGACCGCAGTAAAACACGAGTATGTAGCTTTACAAAATTATTTATTAGTTATTATTATTTATTACTTATTAGTAAATGTTAAAAACGTAAACCAGACCCCAGATCAAACCCTGAAAGTCTACACTGAATGACTGCTGTGTTCAAACGTGGGTTCATTTAATACCACTCATATATTTCATTATTTCTGCAGTTTGTCAGCGCTGTATTCACAGTGAAGCGAACATGACTTTTGTTCTGCATTTATATGGCGTCACCAGACTGCGCCGCGCTCCTGCATCTGTTTGTGTTTCGGCTGACAAAAGGTTTGTGTTTAACCATTTAACGCGCTTTGTGTGTTTGGTTATTCATTTAGTTTGTTAATGGTTCATAATTATTTATTTAATGTAAAGTCATAGTGCCTTTTCTTCCATTAATGAAGTTGTTTTGTGTGAGTAAACCGAATCATTTCACGTCAGCATCATCAATCGGTACCGAATTCCGCATTTGTTTTGTTTTTTTCGGTAACGTAAGCAGTGATACCAGAAACGGACATTTTGAAACTCCGAATCATTTGCTTCTTGTAATGATTCGCTCGCACCGAAGAACTTACTGTTCAAAACCGTAATGAACACAATTTAAACTGGTAAAGTGTAATCATCATAGTCTACTGCTCGATAAAACCTCTGTTTATGTGCTTTTCCAGGATTTAGCTTAACATAAACGTCTGTATTTAACTTAAAAACCTCACAGCCCTGCTAAAAAAAACCCCAGGATGCTGGTAAGGTATTGATATTGAGGTAAAGTTGGTTTTATATTCACACATTCAGACATTCTCCTTAATAATATAGTTTTAAATAAGTATTTATTCACAGTCAATTAAATAGTGCTAGTGTTGTTTTGAAGTCATTCTTACATGCGAATTCAGACCGAATAGTCAAAGTACTATAGTGAATAATATAGATGCAAACAAAAACAATGGTTTCAACGTATTTCCTGTTTTACATTTTTCATTTCTATAGTTTCCGAGAGTCAAAAAAGAGCCCCATACTGATAAATAATGTTATGATGGCTCTTTTAACGTTAAGTTACGTCTGAATTACCTCCACACCACCACATTAACATGCTCTATAGCAGGGGTGTCAAACTCAGTTCCTGAAGGGCCGCAGCCCTGCACAGTTTAGTTCCAGCCCTGCTTTAACACACCTATTTGCAGATATCAAACAAGACTAATGGCTCATTTCCACTGACTGGTACAGTACTGTACGGGTCGATACGGGTCACCTTTATCAGGCTTGCGTTTCCACTGCTAAACGGGTACCAATGGTACTCTTTTGGTGGGCATGGTGTACGACAGAAAGTTGCAGTCGATGTAATTTTCGCTCAAGAAAATGTCTAAAGTAAAGCTGTACGGGTCGCTCACATATCATATGAGAAGCACTTCTCACAAAACAGATGCTTTACACACATAAACACTTCTGTATAAATGTTTATTACTAACCTTTCTATGAACATGAGTTGATTATAACTGCAGATCAATGACAGTGCGAAATAGCCTACTGTAACGTCTGCAATTATATCAAATAAATAAATAAATGCAACATATATAAACACATACAGACCCTTACAGTCTCCGATATGATACCAATAACAGAAAAACTACACACAGCAGACATTTAGTCCTTATTAAGGTTCAAAACAGCAGGAAATCGAGTCCATAGTGCAAACCTCTCATGATTAAATGTGTCTGTAATCTTCAGCAGCACGTGTAGCCTCTTGTTAGAAAGTAATTCCCTCATTCAGAGTTCATAATAGTCCAAAAGGTGATGATAATAGTTAAACATGGCAGTTTGTTTACGTTTGCTGTAATAATAATGTGCTCCTTTTTTCCGGCTTCTCCTTTTGTTTTTTGGCGCGTCACTCTCGCGTTTGTCAGTTTCTGACAGGATCAGGTTACAAAAGCATGTCAATAATTAAGCGCACGTTATTATCATCAAGAAAAAAACGCTCGCGGGGCACAAGGTAAAATCTGCTCTTCTTTTTGGTTTGTGGCTGTTCATTAAGACGACGACAATGTTCATTTGAGCCCAGATCGAACAGGGCTCGTTATTATATGTTATTATATGTATATATAATCTCTCGGCTGTGTATGAAAATATGGCGGCTTCTTTGTTTTCATTCTGGCTTGTTGCATGAGCTTGTGACTCATCACTGTAAACCAATAGCGTTCAGCTGCACATCTAGCCCTTTTGGTACCCTTTCTCCTGTTTGGTACCCTTTCGAAAGGGTGCTGAAAAAGTTGTACGGTTCGGTACGCCTTTTGACAGTGGAAACGGCCATAAAAGCGTACCGACCCGTACCGTACCAGCCAGTGGAAACGAGCCATAAAGCTTTTAATTAGTACGATCAGGTGTGTATAATTAGGGTTGGAACTAAACGGGTGATTCTTTTTTTTTTTTTTGAGTTTTTCCTTAAAAACAAGCAAAATAAATGACCAATGGGGTAAGCAAATTAATGTTACATCAATGCAAAAACAATATTATTTTTCTTAGCCCATTGGCAGATTATTTAGCTTGTTTTTTTGTTTTTTTAAACATTTATTTGTGATTGTTTTCTCAAATTTTAACAAAACATTTTGTTACAATCAAGGTTGTGATTCCCCCCCCCCATTTTGAACCTTGCCGCCAGAATTAATTAGCAAACAATTAAAGTTAGAATACAATTACAACAGGAATAGGTAAAAACAAAGCAAAACGGAAAATATGAAACGGGTGATTCTAACGAAAACTTAGTTTACATTTTTTTTTCAAACCGAATAAAAAAAAATGTTTAAATCAACTTTTTGTTTTTGCAGATATTTGAAACAAAGTCTGGAGCATTTGTCAACATTAATGAAAAAATATATATGTATCATTTAGTACCTTTTTGAGCATAATTTCCAAAATAAGTAATAAAAAAATCTCATTACCGCAACAGTCTGAAAAATCAACTCCGTTAAAAAAGCAAATTCACATTGACATTTAAAAAAAAAAAGGGATTATTAACTGTCATGTACAGATTTTTTTTGCTAAATATATTTATTAACATTTTGTGCAGATGCAATATCATATACATACAAAAATAAGTAATACACTCTTCTGCTTTTTCACAATTAAGAACCAATGACTATCAGAAAAGACAATATAGTTATAAAATATAACACAGTAAACGTAAAAAATAAATTATGATAATATAATAATAATAAAAATCTATTCCTCTTCTGCTTCAACATCAATAGTGTCAATATAATTCAACAAAGGTTTCCATGTTTTGTAAAAATATTTTAAAGACCCTCTTAATAAAAATCTAATTTTTTCCAACTTTAAGCACAAAAAATATATATTTTATCCATCTGTCATACGAAGGTGGAGATGTTTGTTTCCACTTAAGGAGAATAAGCCATCTAGCCAATAAATGTGGTAAAAGCCACAATGTTCTGTGTTGTTGAAGGCAAATTTGGCTCAAAAGAAATTCTCAGTAGTGCTGTTAGAGGGTTTGGAGTGGCTGATATGTATCGAATATTTTAGACCAAAACACTCAATCTTGGACAAGACCAGAACATGTGTGTGTGATTTGCTGGAGATTGTTGATACCTATTACAAGTATTACTTCTGTTTGGGTATATTTTGTCTAATCTGGCATTAGTGTAGTGTGCTCTGTGAAAAATCTTGCACTGCATTAAACTGTGTCAGGCACATATAGAAGATCTGTGTACAAAATTGAGTATATAATCCCATTCTATTTCACTGATGGTGATCCCCAACTCTTGTTCCCAGGTATAATTAGGTAATTCAGAGGAATTAGAATTCAAAGTATTTATTGACCGATGGATGACCGAGACTATCCCTTTTCTGTCTGGATTAAAAGAAAGAATGGTGTCCATTTTTGAATCAGGAGGAAGATTAGGAAACGGAGTTAAATTATTTTGTACAAAATGTCTAATCTGAAAGAAGCGAAAAAGATGAGTTTTGGGAGGATGAAACTTTTAAGACAAATCTGAAAATGACAAAAATATACCTTTTTCATACAAGTCCTTAATGTTATTAAGGCCCTTAGAAGACCAGTCACGAAAAACAGAATCAGAACAAGATACATTATTTACTATAGATGCTAGTGTGGATGGACTTATTAGCCCAAAGTGTTTCCTAAAAGTAACCCATATTTTAATAGTATTGGTCACCACTAAAATGTCCAAAACGATTCTACTATTTATTGGAAGCTGAGGGCAAATCACTGAATGAAAGGAAAACTTTGAGGATAACAGTTCTAATTGCACCCAAATAGGATGTTTGGAACATTTTTTGAAATGTTAGTCCAATGCAAAAGCTTGTTGATATTACAGGCCCAGTAATACTGCAGAAAATTTGGTATTGCAAGGCCCTCTTCTGACTTGGGAAGTTCTAAAAATGTTCTTCTTATTCGTGGATATTTGCCGCCCCACAAAAAATAATTAGTTGCCTTATTCAAAGTTACAAAAAAAAAAGATGTGTTGATATGAATGGGTATGTGATCAAAGAGGTAAAGAAATTTGGGCAAGATTGTCATTTTAACTAAGTTAATACGGCTGATTGGTGATATTGGAAGAGAGGACCTTGTCTGCATATCTTGTTTACACGCTTCTAGCAGAGAATTAAAAATTTTTTTGGAAAATACCTGCAACTGATTTAGTAATGAATACACCTAAGTATCGTAATCCTTTCTCAGCCCATTTAAATGGAAAAGGATATTTAGACAGTTTCTCAGCTGATAGATTGACTGGAAACATTTCACTCTTTTGAAGGTTTAATTTGTAGCCAGATAATTTGCTAAACAAAGGATCGGTGGTAATGATGAAATGGGGTTAAATATATATAAAAGAAGATCATCTGCATAAAGCGATAATTTATAAGATGTTCCATAGCGACATATGCCTTAAATTTTTGCTCATCTCGTAACCAAATGGCCAATGGTTCTATAGCCAATGGGAATAGTAAGGGTGAGAGGGGGCAGCCTTGGCGTGTACCTCGGCCGAGGGGAAAGGTTTTTGAATGGGTTGAATTGGTGTGTGCAGATGCCACAGGGGATGAGTATAATAATCTAATCCAAGTTATAAAATTTGTACTGAAACCAAATTAGTTTAAATTAAAAAACAAATACCCCCATTCAACCCTGTCAAATGCCTTTTCGGCATCGAGGGACAAAATAACTTCAGCAGTACCAGAACTTGGAGAAAGGATTGTATTAACAAGTCTTCTGGTATTATAAGTGAGTGTCTGCCAGTCTGGTCGGGGGAAATAACAGCAGGGAAAACTTGCTGAAGTCGCAAGGCAAGGATTTTAGATAAATTTAAAATCCACATTTAACAAAGAGATTGGCCTTTAACTACTGCAGAGCAGTGGATCTTTATCTTTCTTTAGTAACAGGGAGATGGACGCCTCAGACATGGTTGGTGGGAGCTGACCTGAAAGAAAGGCTTCATTATATACTCTTTGCAGAATTATTTTGTTTTATTTTTTAGTTTTTTCTCATTACCGAAACACCCTACACAACTGACAACCCATTTTTAAAATTTGTATTTTGATTAAACCTGATGTATCTTCAAAATGATGTGGCTAACCTGAAAGGACATAATTTGTAGATGATTGCAAACAATTAAAAATAAATAAACAAATAACACTTAATGAACATTGGTTGCGGTAATGATAAATAGGTTGCAGAATATAGGGTAATTATTTCAACATTGATTTTAAGTATGGTAGCTGAGCTAAACCCGACAGTTATTGATGTGCAGATGACCGATTCAATGATGGAGGTGTAGAACTGTTTCAGCAGCTCCTTTAGGAGGTTGAACTTCCTCAGCTGACGAAGAAAGTACAGCCTCTGTTGAGCTTTTTTGACAATGGAGTCAATGTGAGTGTCCCACTTCAGGTCCTGAGAGATGGTGGTGCCCAGGAACCTGAATGACTCCACTGCTGTCACAATGCTGTCCATGATGCTCAGTGGGGGAAGAGCCGGGGGGTTCTCCTGAAGTCCACTATCATCTCCACTGTTTTGAGCGTGTTCAGCTCCAGGTTGTTGTGACTGCACCAGACAGCCAACTCCTTAACCTCCTGTCTGTAAGCAGACTCATCACCGTCCTGAATGAGGCCGATAAATGTGGTGTCATCTGCAAACTTTAGGAGTCCAGTGAGGGTTCAGTGATGTCCTTCAGGTGGGCCAGCACCAGTTTTTCAAAAGACTTCACGACGACAGATGTCAACGCCACCCGTCTGTAGTCATTTAGTCCTGTAAGTTTGGGTTTCTTTGGTCTGGGAATGATGATGGATCGTTTGAAGCAGGAGGGCACTTCACACAGCTCCAGTGATCTGTTGAAGATCAGGGTGAAGATGGGGGCCAGTTGGTCAGCACAGAATTTTAAACAGGCTGGTGTTATAAAATCTGGACCTGGAGCTTTTTTCCTCTTCTGTTTCCAGAAGACCTGGCGAACATCATCTTCACTGAACTGAAGTGCAGGTATGGGGGAGGCGGAGGTGTTAATGGTGACGTAAAAAGCAGTTCAGAGTGGGTGTGGGGGGTTTTCTCAAACCGGCAGTAAAACTCATTCAGGTCGTTTGCAAGTCGTTGGTTGTCTACAGTGCTGGGGGATGGTGTTTTATAGTTTGTAAAGGTTTTCAAACTTTTCCACACAGATGCTGAGTCGCTGGAAGAGAACTGACTCCTTATTTCTCAGAATAGTTGCGACTCTGTTCTCCTTTTCCAATGTGTATTTGGCCAGCTTATACAAGGCCCTCTCCCCATTCCTGAGAGCAACCTCCTTGGCCTGACGTAGCTTCCTGAGTTTTACAGTGAACCATGTTTTGTCATTGTTGTATGTGAGTTGTGTCCTGGTAGGAATGCACACGTCTTCACAGAAACTGATAAAAGATGTTACAGTCTCTTTGAGCTCATCCAAATCGTTTGCAGCAGCTTCAAAGACACTCCAGTCTGTGAGATCGAAACAGGCTTGTAGATCCCACTCTGTTTCGTAAGTCCATCTTTTCACAGATCTTAATACAGGTTTGGCTGTTTTCAGTTTCTGCCTGTAGGTTGGTATGAGATGAATCAAACAGTGGTAAGAGTGCCGCAAAACTGCTTGCAGGACAGAGCGGTATGCATCCTTTATTGTGGTATAGCAGTGATCCTGTATGTTACTGTCTCTTGTGGATCATGTAACATGCTGTCTATATTTAGGCAGTTCACGGGATAGTTTTGCTTTATTAAAATCTCCAAGAATGATTAAAACAGTGTCCGGGTGTTGTTGCTAATTTCTGTATCGCCAGGCACGCATGCGGAGGAATGTAAACACTGACGAGGATGAACGAGCAGAACTCACGTGGGCAGGCTTACAGTTAATAAACAGTGCTTCTAGATCTGGACAGCACATCTTCTCTAAAACTGTTACATCTGTACACCACCTTTTGTTGATGTAAAAGCACGTCCCGCCACCGCGCAATTTCCGCATCAATTCTTCATCGCGATCCGCTCTGGTGTGACGTCATTCAGCCAGGTTTCCGTGAAGCAAAGAGCAGCTGAATGCAAAAAAATCCCGGTTTGTCTGAGAGAGCAGAATGAGTTTGTCTATTTTGTTGAGTAGAGAGCGGAGATTTGCCAGATGGATGCTAGGCAACGCGGTTCGAAACCCGCGCTGTCTAGAGTTTCACAAGCGAGCCTACACGCCTCCCTCGTCTGCGCGCCTGAAAGCGTTTGAGCAGCAGCGCGGCTCCGCCGACTACCATGTCAAACAAAACCACATAAGTCCAAGTCTGGAAAAATATTTGGTGGTGTATGCGTCCGAATGTGCAACAATTCGTCTCTGGTGAAACTAATTGTAGGAATATGACTGAAGACAGTACGAACTAACAAAGACAACTGCAGAGCACGACACGGAGGCGGCCATCTTCGTCGGCGCCAGTGTAGTTATATATATATATATATATATATATATATATGTACAAAAAAAAAACTTAAATGGATTAATCTTAATTTTTTTTATTATTATTATTATTTTTTTACAATTCCTTTACAATATAGGAGGTCACGGTAGTGATGCCAACTAAATGCTTGACATAAAATCATGAGATAAAAGTGACAGTGGAGTTACAGTGGACTTTTCTTCAGAGCCCTTGTCAAAAAATCTTATTGGAAATTCAGTTTATCCTGAAGGACCCTATAGCATCTTAATGGATTCCTAAAAGTCTAATGGACATTCAGAATTTTTCTTATAGGATTTTCACTTTGTCCTATATGATTGTAAAATCCTTTTGGGCATTATGACTTAATTTATTGGAATTTCCACTTTGTCTTTAGGATCTGATTTTGGTTTTAAGAGTTATTAGACATTGAGTTTTTTTTATGGAATTTCACTTTGTTCTATAGGATATTTTTGATTCTGTCAATTAATTACTTTTTAGATCACTATAGTATAGGAGGTTTTTCTTTTTTCGAAGACCTATGACTTTTCTTAAAGTATAATGATTATTATATGAACATATAGAATTACTTTATAATAAACATTTCAGTAAACATTATATATTACATTATAAATAAACATTAAATTAAAATACTAATGAAACAATAGTACATACATTTTGTTAATGTCTTATTTAAGCAGTATATATGTATATATATATATATATATATTAGTAGTCAACATTTGAAGTGGATCATCACCTTTCATTAAAGTTGTCCTAAAACTATCGAAAAATTCAATTTTGAAAAACATTTTTGATTCACTTTGAATATGTTTGTGTGTGTGTGTGTGTGTGTGTGTGTGTGTGTGTGTGTGTGTGTGTGAAATACAATATATGTGATCTTCAGTAAATAAGAAGAAAAAAGTCAAGCTATATCACGAGTCATTTTTATTCCAAAATAATAGATTTTTGTTAAATGGAAACATCATTGACACAACTCCAGGGTACTACTTTCATTAACTATTTGGAAGTTGGAACTATTAATGATTTGGCATTTCTTTCTTTTTTTTTTGTTGAGTAATTTATGTCATATATATGATTGTTATGAATATTGTATTTTGAGTGGTAGACTGATTGAAACACAGACAGAGATTTAGTTGTCATTTATTCTTCTCTTAAACGCACAGAAAACCCGCTGAAGCAACCGATCTCCATGTGACGCTATTATAAAGATGGCGTTTATTAAAGAAGAGGGTGAAGACGTGAAGATTGAAGAAACATTCAGTGTCAAATGTGAAGATCCTGAGGAACAAACAGGTTGGTTTTGGGCCATTTGCTTCTCATTTAGATCTGCAGCGCTACACAAATGGAGGAGGATTTAGAAGAATGGCATATCCTGGTGGGAAATTTAAGAATTCAAGAACGTAAAACCTTACACCGCAGTCTATTCTCCTCCAGGCAGGCCTGGATTAAGAATTCAGAGGCCCCTGGGCACATTGTCTTGTAGGATACCCCTACTCGGCCGCACCCCTATAGTTGAATTAAAAAATAAGAATAATGTAATATTTTTTAATGAAATTAATCTAATGTATTGCCCACATTTTTTTAATAAATGAGATCAAACTAGTGAAAACAAATGTTTTTTTAATATACTTAAGTTCACTGAAGCAATACTAAAACATATCTATTTAAGAGTATTTTTAATGTATAACATTTATAATGCATATGATTGGATTTAACACATAATGCCTCTTTAATCCAGTCCAATAAATCTGAGTCTTCCATAAAACACACATACTTATTAATGATTTTCTCGTGGTGAAGAGTATAGGCAAACAGCACAGGTCAACTTGATTATAAAGCTGAAAGTATCTGAAATCACACACAATACTTCTTCTCTCCTGTATTTTTCTGTCTCTGCCGTTTTTCTGTCTGACTCTCTCTTCTTCAGGGGCTTTTTCCATCTCTCTCTCTTTCTCTCTCTCTCTCTCTCTTCCCTATTCAGACACACAATGAGTCCTGTCTGTGCTGCACTGCTGTTAGCTTCCTCTGCCCGGTTAACACTAGCTTGAATCTATTATAATGCACCTGTCCCAGTTAAAAAAAATGGAAACCCACCCAAATGTTTACCACGAAGAATTTATGAATATCCGATGCAATCTACCAACTTATGTACCAGTGTATACAGATGGTTCAAAATCAGATGGACGAGTATCTGCTGCAGCAGTGATTGGTTCAGAAGTGTTTTAGAAAAAGTATTCCTGGACAAAGCTCTATATTTACAGCTGAAGCTTGTGCACTGCTTTTAGCTCTGGAGCAAATAGAAAAAGAACAGCCACGCCAGTTTTTAATTTGCACAGATTCGATGCTTACAAGCATTTAAATCTCTGAAATATATATATATAATAGAAAAAGTGGACCTTTTAAAGACTAAAGACTTTGATATCATTTTCTGCTGGATACCTGGTCATATGGGATTCCTTGGAAACGAACATGCAGCTAAGGAAGCCTTACAGTTAGAAATAACAGAATGTGAAATCCCTGTGTCTGATGTGAAACCTGTTTTAAATCGGTATATTAATGAGAAATGGCAAATGGAATGGGACGAATGTAGGCATAACAAATTGTATGAAGTGAATCCATTTGTAAATGAAAGAAAAAATTACCATTTTAAGTAGACATGGCCAGGTTGTACATACAAGATGCAGAATTGGACACTCAAGACTCATGCATATTTATTGAAAGGGGAAGAAAAGCCTGTGACTTGTGTAAGAATATTTTGACGGTAAAGCATATTTTAATAGAATGTGTATTTTTAAATGATATTAGAGAACGTTTTTTATTCTGGAAATATTTTAAGTGAAATGTTTGGAAAGGTGCCTTCTGGAACACTTTTAGAATATTTATCTTTAGTCAGACTAAAAGATTGTATACGACTCTTTCAGTGCTGTTGCTACTTGTATACTTTTTGTTGTTGTTTTTTATTTACAATGTATGATTGTTAAGAAACTGATTTGATTGTATTTATTGTATACTTCTATATTGTATATTTATTAGTATATGTTTTTGCCATGAATATAGCCAATGCTGCTGATATGGCATTAAAACCTAAATAAATAAATAACACTAGCTTGGTAGCTACTGTAGCTAACATTACCATAACATCTTGTCATTCTCCTTATCAACGGTCTGTTTGAAGAAGGTGTGTATACATAGAACATGCCTCAATAAAGATGCCTCCTCTCCTCTTTTTCTCTCGCGTTTGCTAAATCCACTTGTCCGCTCATTTTGATCTACGACAACTACACAGTCTGCTCAATTCAGCACAAGTTATTTCAAAACGGACATTTTCCGCTCTTGACCAATTACAGCATTTTGTTTAGTTAAATATATATATATATATATATAACCCTTTTTTGATTGATTATACATGGTAATTTTTCCTAATAATTTAAATATAAGGATAATAATTATTTGATAGCGACTATTTGCGAAGAGGAAAATGTATAGTTGTCTGTGCTTTTTTTTTTTTTTTCAGAGGAGGAGGCACCTTTATTAAGGCTTGTGCCATTTATTAAATGTTCTTCGAACGGAGCCATGAGGTCGGAGAATATGATTGAATCAGCGAGACTAACATTGTAAATACAAATGAATTATATTACTAACATTTAACCCCAGGTGGAAAATAACTGTTTATAGAATATTTAAAATAACTATTTTAGATGCTGTTTATACACATATGGAGTAGGCTAAACCTTATTAAATGCCCACTTGTGACTTTATATCACGTTTATTCATTATTTTCATTTTTAAACAAAAATATTACCTTTCTATTAAAAATAAATGTATTTCCAATCTGATATGTAATGGGGGAAAAAGAAGAACGAGTTCATCAGATGCTGGATTCGAACCGGGTTCATGATCGATCATGTCAAAACATGTTGCAACGCGCTTTACAAGCTACGCCACTCAGACTGCTGTTACTGGCGCTCTTTAGGAATATTGTCTCTGTCAATCAAACAGTGATGGGCGGAAATCCCTCAAATAGTTTATTCCAATGAGGTGCGCTATTTGCCTAAATAGACACTCCAAACTCAGCAATTTTTTTTACCCCTTGCAGGGGCCCCAAGTGCGCATGGGCCCCTGGGCTAGTGCCCATAATGCCCATTGGTTAAACCAGCCCTGCCTCCAGGGTTTACACAAGATATGGACGTAGTATCCATGACGTCACCCATAGGTTTCTGAAGAGCAGAAGTAGGCATGGCCAAACGCCACCATTTTTGTGAGTGAGCGGAGCTACAGTGCCTGCTAGCATTTTGCATAGACAGGCTTTTGTTTTTGGGAGAAACGCTTAATACTTAATTACCTGTGACTCATTTGTGTTCTAACCATATGTGCTTGGTTGTACACTATATCAATAAAGTGTTTAGTCTTTTAAAAACACTGTTGTAATACATTGAGCCACTAAACATTGTTCATTTGACATTTTTCTACAGGAGGAAACGCTAATTGCTATCAAATACTTCAAATATAGTCTGTGTTCGCAAACGCAAGGCTATTGATGAAATCCAGGCAAAACACTGTATGACAGCCTTTCAGATGACTGTTTTATAGCCTACAGCTAATCAATGTGTCAGATTATGGAGTGCTTTACAGTGCTAAAGAACATTATAAATGATAAAATGATCTGAAATGAAACCAATACATTTATAGAGATGGTATATAATCACTCACTTGGGAAATGGAGGCCATGCGAATGGTTTGTGAACACTATTAAGTGCACACAGCATGCCATATCATCTGACAATTGTAGGAAATAATTCCAAAAGTCAGTCATCTCTGTAAAGCCACATAAAATAAAACTAAAAATACGATGTACATGCGATTTATAAGTTCAGCGGCTAATCAGCCAGAATGACATAAGGGCGACCAGCGAGACCTAGCTGTCACTCAAGAGGCCACACACTTAATTATGCAGACTTAATATATCCTAATAAAAACTAAACGGATGAGTTATAAAAAAATTCACCCCCCTCACAGTTGTCATGAAAAATAATATTAGCTATATGCACCAAAACCATCTTTTGTACCAGGCTGTAAACATGTTTTTATCAGCTGTAAAATTGGCCATATTACCATTGTAGTCAGTGAACATCTGAACTTCCTGAAGCCAGCCCCCAAAGGCGAGTCGATAAATTGCAGTTTCAGTAATTTCCGTATTGGCTTCACGAGGGAGAGCGGGATGTTGCTGCTTGGGTTTACAGCGTGTCTTTCACACCCAATGCTGCTCAATTTGTTTTTATCAGTTTAAAGATTCCAGCACAAGATGCAGCGGTAACTCGATACTTGCACTTGTGTACATTTCTCTCCCAGATCACAAATGCTTTTTTAATTCAACAGGTTCCTGCTCTGGAACTCACCACTCCTACACTACTAACTACACTCACCAGCCACTTTTTTAGGTACACGTGTCCAACTCTGGTTAACGCAAATTTGTGATCAGCCAATCACATGGCAGCAACTCAATGCATTTAGGCATGTAGACATGGTCAAGATGAACAGCTGCAGTTTAAACCAAGCATGGGAAAGAAAGGTGATTTGAGTGACTTTGAATGTGGCATGGTTGTTGGTGCCAGACGGGCTGCTCTGAGTATTTCAGAAACTGCTGATCTACTGGGATTTTCAAACACAGCCATCTCTGGGGTTTACAGAGAATGGTCTGAAAAAGAGAAAATATCAAGTGAGTGGCAGTTCTGTGGGTTCAAATGCCTTGTTGATGCCAGAGGTCACAGGAGAATGGCCAGTCTGGTTCGAGTTGATAGAAAGGCAACAGTAATTTAAATAACCACTCATTACAACCGAGGTATGCAGAAAAGCATCTCTGAACGCACAACATGTCCAACCTTAAGGCGGATGGGCTACAGAAGACCCAAGCGGCAACCTCCCGCTCTCTCTCGGGAAGCCCATACGGAAGTAACTGAAACTGCAATTCATCAAAATTTCACTAGTCCTGGCTCCATAATAGAGCAAATTTCTATTGAGCCAACTGTTAAAATGGCCAACTTTACAGCAGAAATAAAGGTGTTTACAGCCTGGTACAAAGAACGATTTTGGTTCATATAGCTAATATTACCCTTCGTGACAACTGTGAGGGGTATTAAGTGTTTCTCATGCGTCTGTAGCTCCGCTCACGCTCCGCCTCTTTGCCCTTGTATGATATGCCCCAGTTGGTGCGATGACACGGTAACAAAATGGCGACGGTTGGCCACGCCTTCTGGTAGCTTCTTTTGGGTTCTTCATAAACCTATGGGTGACGTCACGGATACTACGTCCATATCTTTTACAGTCTATGAGAAGACCACACCGGGTGCCACTCCTGTCAGCTAAGAACAGGAAACTGAGTCTACAATTCGCACAGGCTTACCAAAATTGGACATTAGAAGATTGGAAAACATTGTCTGGTCTGAGTCTTGATTTCTGCTGTGACATTCGGATGGTAGGGTCAGAATTTGGCGTCAACAACCTGAAAGCTTGGATCCATGCTGCCTTGTATCAATGGTTCAGGCTGCTGCTGGTGGTGTAATGGTGTGGGGGATATTTTCTTGGCACACTTTGGGCCTATTAGTACCAACTGAGCATCATGTCAATGCCACAACCTACCTGAGTATTGTTGCTGACCATGTCCATCCCTTTATGACCACAGTGTACCCATCTTCTGATGGCTACTTCCAGCAGGATAACGCACCATGTCATAAAGCGTAAATCATCTCAGACTGGTTTCTTGAAGATGACAATGAGTCCACTGTTCTCAAATGGCCTCCGCAGTCACTGGAACAGGTGATTCATCTCGTGGATGTGCAGCTGACAAATCTGCAGCAACTGCGTGACGCTATCATGTCAATATAGACCAAAATCTCAGGAATATTTCCAGTACCTTGTTGAATCTATGACTTGAAGGATTAAGGCAGTTTAAAGGCAAAAGCGGGTCCAACCCCGTACTAGTAACGTGTACTTAATAAAGTGGTCGATGAGTGTATAAGCTGAATGCATGTAACATAACATCAGAATACCATGTTTAACAGCTAAGTCTGAGTCAAAAGTGAAAGTACACTCTGGTGGAAGATTTTTTTTTAAATGACTGCAGCCGAAATTAAGGCACTGTCATCATTTTAATCAACAATAAACGACTACATTTAAACTCTAAGACTGAAATTAGAATCATGGCTAAGAGGATAATGTTTTTAAATATGTATTTCATGCTGATTTAGGGACTTTTTTTAAGTGTTAGAACATTTTTTATGTATATAACACACACACACACACACACACACACACACAAAAAAAAACTCATGGTTCATTATGCATGTATCGATCAATTCACATTTATTATTATTATTATTTTTTTATTGGTATCAGTGGTATCTGGCTTGACGGTGTGTATCTAATGGACTCTCCTTCTGTCTATCACGTCTCCGCCTATTCAAAGCCGCTCAGTGCAGGCACATCCCGGCTGCTTGAAGCTGTGTGCATGTCTCGCTCCCTATTTGCGTGCACAAGCCATGCAATTCCATTAAAAAAAATAACGAACTTGCATGCTCAAAAGATGTGATGTTTCAATGCCCCACTGATCCTTAATTTTGATCCTTAAGATATACAAAGTCCTTAATTCTGAAATCATTTTCTGAGTACTCCATGCCTTGCACGTTCACTCTCCATGCCTTCACCATGCAGTGACAACGCTTTTCTTGTTCATATCAGTGGATGTGCAGTGTTTGCCTAGGAGGAGCTGGAGGAAGTATCTGGGGAGAGGGAAGTCTGGGGTTTTCTCTTGAGATTGCTACCCCCATGATCTAACCTCGGATAAGTGGTAGACTATTCTGTCTGATCCCTGGGAATAATGCACAAACAGCAATTCCATTGGCTAGCGCCCTGGTCATTAAGCAGTGACCCATTTTTTTCTGCCAAATACCAAAATGGCTTTTAGGAGGATGTGTTCTTCTTAAGCACATATGAACTATGTCCAAAACAAACATCCACAGCTTTCACTTACCCATTTCAAAGTCTATTAATGCTTTAAAACATAGCTCTAAATTTCCAGCAGTTGAGAAACACCGGCTTATTTTATATATTGGAGCGCTGTAGTTTATCAGTTGCAGAAGTTGAAGTAGGTATTTTTAATCTGAGTTGAGGGCTAGGGAAGAAGCTGTTGAGCTGTCTGGCAGAGCGGGCTCTTATGTTCTGAGATATTCCTGATGTCTAGAGCTGCAAGAGACTTTTGGTGGGTACGGTGGGGTCCTTTGGCTTTGCTGGAGGCACAATATGAGGAAAATGTCCAGGTGTTCTCCTGTATTGTGTTCTGCTGTAGAATCTTGTGGTCTGCAAGGTACTTCCCATACTAGGCAGAGATTCAGTTCTTTAGCACACAGTTCACTTTTTGGTATCTTTGACAGTGGAAACTGGGAAAAAACGCGTACCAAACCATACCACGGACCACTGTTGTCCGTCCCAAACCTCTTCTAATGTCCTGATTAAATTATTATTGAGATTCCTGGGGAGCGGTTTAGGGATCTGTGCCTTACTCAAGGAAATCGCCTCAGCTGTGGTATAGAGAGTGGAATAGAGGAATATAGTACTGCTAACTCTCTCCATATTAAAGCTGTCTTTGGAAGGGGGTCCATCACACTGAAGTCCAACTTCTTTTGTCTTTTTTTTTTGCTCCACACTATGCAACCAGTTGTGCTCCTCCCAATTACAGAGCAGTGTAGGTGGTACGCAAACTGGAGTGGGTTGAGTTGACTAGTTTTCGCTTTGGCTCTTAAACACGTTTGAGCTACCACTGATTCATGCAAATGATGCAATCAGTAGGCTGTAAGGGCATACTCATACTATGTACAGTTGCCTTGAACCAGGCCGAAGCACACTTGTCCCCCCTTCAGTCTTCCCTGATGGCCCACACTCGCATTGCATTTGAGCCTGAGCCTGCTTACGCCACCGATGATGCGCTGTTCAGTTTAAGAAGCGCTCTTGCTCAGCACAGTGGAGATTTCTTTAGTTATATTGTTTTAGTTCTTTGGGATGCAGTGACACGCAGTCAAATATTTCACTGAACAGATCAGCCACCTTTGACGCTCATAAACAATTATAAAGTCCTCGTGCTGCAGGAATTAGAAGGTTTGCTGAACGTGCAACTGTCATGCAGTGAGGGGTTTGCGTCTTTAATAATCTACGACAGTTTCCGTTCATCGAACAGTAAGAATGAATAATAAATCCATATGAAACAGTCCTTTAAAAGTCATGTCTTGTCTTCAGTTTTGGGCTCAGGCATGCTTTGCAATCACACTCACCTGAGCCCAAGTGAACCGTACTCTGGCACACCTCTTCCAACCAGGCCAGGGCCGGCCAACTGAACCGTGCCTGAGCCCGATTTAGAGCACTCACACTTCTCAAACGATTTAGGAAACGGGCCTGGGCATGGTTCAGATAGCATAGTGTGAGTGCGCCCTAAGTTATTAGTTTGAAGTATACTGGGGTCTTAACTGATGGAACTAAAAGGTAGTCTAGTGGATTGTTGCATAGTCACATAGTTAGACCAAACACCAACTCTTTCATTCATAAATTTTCTAGCTTAATCCCTTATTTATCAGGGGTTGCCACAACGGAATGAACCACCAATTTTCCGGAATATGTTTTAAATACACTACAGCCAATTTTGTTTACCCAATTCACTCAAGCACATGTCTTTGCATTGTGAAGAAACCCGGAGCACTCGGGGAAACCCAAGCCAACACGGGGAGAATATGCAAACTTTACACAGAAATGCCAACTGAAATGCCAACGACCTTTTAGCTGTGAGGCGACAATGCTAACCACTGAGCCACACCACTCCTACCTTTTTGTAAAAAATAAATAGAATGCGTAGACAACTTGAGCATACAAAGTTCCCACGGAGTCACAAAAATCAGACAGTGCCCTTGTATTACCACTGCTGTAGCACTAGCTGGTAATTTAGCAGAGTTGTACATGTCTTTGCTTCAATGACACATTGCGATGTGAGTGGTTTTAGCACATTTGATAAAGCATTAGGGTTATTTAAAGGCCCGTTTCCACTGAGTGGTACGGTACGGGTCGGTACGCTTTTATGGCCGTTTCCACTGTCAAAAGCGTACCGTACCACTTTTTCGGCACCCTTTCGAAAGGGTACCAAAGACGAGAAAGGGTACCCAAAGGTGGAGCTACACGCGCAGCTGAACGCTGATTGGTTTACAGAGATGCGTCACAATCTCATGGAGCTAGCCAGAATCAAAACAATGGAGCCGCCATGTTTTTAAATGCACAGCCGAGACAACTATATGCATATAATAACGATACATGGATGACCCGGGCTCAAAACAAACCTTGTCGTTGTCTTGATGAACAATCACAAAGCCAAGAATCTGCCGTGTCCTGTTGTTGTTTTATGAGGCCGTCTAAAAGTGCGAGCGGTTTTTCGCTTTCTCCAGGGAGCCCGCGATCGCGTCTAGATTTGATATAACGAACTTCTTGAGCTGATAACAATACTGTGCGTGTGTGATTAATGAAGCGTCTTCGACATCTGATCCATTCAGAAAGAAAAGGACAAACGCGAGAGTGAAGCGCGGAAAAAAGGAGAAGCCCGACAGGATTACAAGGATTGCCGAACTCAAATAAGGACTTAATGTATGCTGTGTGTCGTTTATCTGTAATTGGTAACATATCGGAGACTGTAAGGGTCTGTATGTGTTCATATATGTTGCATTTATTTATTTATTTGATATAATTGCAGACGTTACAGTAGGCTGTAACACTGTCATTGATCTGCAGTTATAATCAAATCATGTACATAGAAATGTTAGTAATAAACATTTATAAACAAGTATTAATATGTTTAAAGCATCTGTTTTGTTAGAAGAGCTTCTCATATAATGTGAACGAACTGTACAGCTTTACTGTAGACATTTATTCGAGCTTGAATGACGTCGACTGAAACTCTCTGTAGTACACCACGCCCACCAAAAGGGTACCCTTTGTAGTGGAAACGCAAGCTTGATAAAGGTGACCCGTACCGACCCGAACCGTACCGTACTGTACCACTCAGTGGAAACGAGCCATAATACAGGTTGCAGATAACTGTCACACTTGAAATATTTACATTTTGTCCTTTTACTCAGATTTGATCTTATTATTTTAATGGGAAAGTTGGATATATTGGATTCTATTTGTTTGCGTTTTGACATTAAGCAGTGGTTAACTTGCAACTTGTCTGTTTTTATCTTAGACCTCGTTGTGCTGAAAAAGGAGAGGCAAGAACTGAGTGAAACCGAGGAGAAGGATCATAATCTTATAACTGGAAAATATTTGATTTGCTCACAGACTGAACAAGCTTCCTCACGAGAAAGTGTCAAAGACGCCAAACAAAAAACCTTTGCTTGTCATCAATGTGGAAAGAGTTTTAGCCACAAAGGAAATCTTAATGTCCACATGAAAATTCACACGGGAAAGATGGATTTTACATGCAAACACTGTGGAAAAGCTTTCATTAAAAAAGGATCCCTCCAAAGGCACCTGAGAATTCACACTGGAGAGAAGCCTTACACTTGCAGCCAGTGTGGAATGAGTTTTGCGATTAAGACGACTCTTAAAATCCACATGAGAATTCACACTGGAGAGAAGCCTTACACGTGCTCTGAATGCGGATTGAGCTTTACACACAAACAAACTCTTAATAAACATCTGGAAATTCACACTGGAGAAAAGCCCTACAAGTGCTATCATTGTGGAAAAGGTTTCCGTCTTCCTGGAAACCATAAAGAACACATGAGATCTCACAATGAAGAGAAGCCTTACGCCTGCCGACAGTGTGGAAAACATTTCCGTTCAAGCGGTTACCTTAAAGAACACATGAGATCTCACACCGGGGAGAAGCCTTATACCTGCCAACAGTGTGGAAAACATTTCCGTTCAAGTGGTCACCTTACAGTCCACATGAGAATTCACACTGGAGAGAGGCCCTATACCTGCCAACTGTGTGGAAAGAGTTTCAATCGAAATACGCACCTTACAAAACACTTCAATTTGCACTCGAGATAAAGGATTCATTAAAAGGAGAAACTCACATGGAGACTTGAGGAGTGGAGACAGTCTTTTCATGCATCTTCAGTGTTGAAAGTATTTTACATATTAACATGAACTTAAAGGCAAAGCTCTCGATTTACCTGTCAATCTACATTCCTACTCTCACCTATGGACATGAGCTTTGGGTCATGACTAAAAGGACAAGATCTCAAATACAAGTGGCTGAAATGAGTTTCCTTCGCAGGGTGCACCCTTATAGATAGGGTGAGGAGTTCTGTCACTCAAAAGGGAGCTCGGAGTAGAGCTGCTGCTCCTCCACATTGAGAAAAGTCAGCTGAGGTGGCTCAGGCATCTGTTTCAGGTGCCTCCTGGATGCCTACCTAGGGAGGTGCTCCAGACATGTCTTACCAGAAGGAGGCCTTGGGAAAGATCCAGGACACACTGGAGAGACTATGTCTCTCGGGTTGGCCTGGGAATGCCTTAGGATCCCCCCCGGAGGAGCTGGAGGAAGTGTCTGGGTAGAGGGAAGTCTGGGGTTCTCTCCTGAGACTGCTGCCCCTGCAACCCGGCCCTGGAAAAGCGGATGAAAATAAATGAATAATTGAATGACCATGAACTTAAACAGCGTTTGCAAACTAAAAAATTAAAGATTCTTTAAAAAGTAAAGAACTACACAAACACATTGTGAATTCTGAAGTTAGACGATTGTATGTCCATGCATGTTGAAATGTTTGGACGCAGTGATTTATGACACAATTTGACTTGATGAATATGACCTAATGAATTTTGAAACACTAGCATGAAGTTCTGTGACAAAATCATGAACAGAGAAAAGCATCGCTTTCAAAGCCACTCTCCCTTTCACTCACTTGCTGTTTCTTTTTCATAGGAGCTTAATACTGGTACAAGATATGAATGTTTGCTACAAATTCAGGTAGGGTTGTCTCGACTTTAGTACCAGTCTGTACTAAATGTAAAAACGTCTATTTCCTGCCAACATTTGGGCGCTGTTAAGCACGTTGTTGAACACTGGCCATTGTGCTCAAGAGATATGACTCTGATTGGCTGTGAAGATCATCCATTTACCACTGCTGTTCACTAAGTGCAAACAGATACAAGGACACTGGAGCATTTTAAAGCCACGTCGTTCAGTTAATCCATAAGCACATGGGTCTCAAACGTAATTCCTGGAGGGCCGCAACTGTGCACAGTTTTGCTCCAACTCTAATCAAACACAACTGATGCAACTAATCAAGGTGATTCAACTAAACAAGGTGTTCCAAGACTACAAGACACTAGGGCTGTTACTGAATATGTGTTCTTCAGCGGTCTTCCGTCCTCGTGTTCTCGAGTAGCGTCATCAAGAGCTGCCAAAATTCAGTTCCAGTACTCAAGGCTGCAAGAACGGAGGATGCGTGAAACTTCCCGCATGTGTTCTTGATATCGAGGACTCACCGATGCAGACTTGAGCACCGAACTCGCTCTAGAAGTCCCAGAAGTCATTGCGACTGAGCTGGGAAGCGCAGCATTTTATATAGGTTTATTATTAAAGTACAGAGATATAACCTATTTATCTCAGGAGTTTCCCTAAATGAAACTGTGAATATAAACAATACTATGAAAATCTTAAAGGAATAAACACATTAAGGGTGTTTATTTGCTGAAGTTCGTGTTAAAAACTGTTTTATTTGTATTGTGCAAAGTATATTTATAAGGTGTTTATGCAGAGTATATATTTTGAAAAGGGGACAACAATAAGTCGCTGTAGGAACGCTGTAATGTTTAAATAATTTACCATTTAAAAATGTGTGAAGGTCATGTGACCATCGGTAAGAACGCAGCATCTCATTTCTCACAGGACACATTCTTTGTTCTTGTGGTCTCCCGAGTTTGTTCTTCCGAGGACACCTGGCAAGACCGGTCTTCACAAGATCGCAAGTTCGTTCTCTGTGTTCTTGGAGTTGAGAAACAGCCTAGTAGTCTTAAACACCTTGACTGGTTACATCAGCTGTGTTTGATTAAGGTTGAAGCAAAACTGTGCAGAGCTGTGGCTCTCCAAGAATTGAGTTTGAGACCGATGCACTAGCAGATTATTCGTACACAGATCAGCTAATTGATGTGGCTTCGAAAATCTGTTGAGCATCTGAACACAATACTTGGTGCGAAAACCGATACTCTTGACAAGCCTATATTCAAGTTCTTTTTTAGCACTGGTAAATGCCTGGTCACCCCATGTTTACACAATATAGCTACCTACAAGTGCAACATCAAAAAGTTCCTGGAGGGCCGTAGCCCTGCACAGTTTAGTTCCAATCCAACTCCAACACACTTAAGTCGAAGTCACACTAGAGTTTGAGCTTGCGAAATTCTGTCGTACGGCGCTGCGAAAAGGGGCGGGATTAAACAAGATGAATAGACATTAAAAAAAGCGAGCGATTGCTTCATGTTTTAAATTTCTGTTCAGAGAGGTCATGTTTTGATCCTGGATTGGTCTCACGCAGTCAAGTGATGCGATTTCGCAGGTCAGAGTTCCCCAAGCTTGAACTTTGCACCGCAGCAACCTGCAAACTCCGACGCATGAACCTGCGTTTCCGGTCTGACGCATTCGCGTGCGTATGACTGGAAGTCTATGGGGAGAAAAGCCCAGTGTGACCGCGGCTTTACCTGTAGGTTTCTAACTAGCCTGAAGCACTTAATAAGTCTGATCAGGTGTGTTTAAATAGGGTTAGAACTAAACTGAGTTTGACACCTGTGACATACTGTTGTTGCTGTACTATATAGTATGGAAGTATGCGATTTTTAGACACAGCCTGGTTGACAGGTCTGTTTGTTCAAATGCACCCACCTGACAAATTTAAACCAACAGCTCTCAAATTGTTTTGACATGTTAATAAGTAATCGCGAACTCCTGAGCTGCTTGGCCTGTAAATTCCTCCCACACAGTACAAGCCACGACCATATGAGCAGCAAAGTTTTCCATGCAGCTTCTATGGTAAAAAATTGCTTACAAGTGTGCATTGTGTACACCTGGTTTTAGGTTTGGAACAACTGCAAATGCTTTCAAATTCCCAGACTCTTTCCATCATTGTACAATGCGTGTAAAGCCATTACATTTGCTCTGTTTGTGTACTTTGTATGTACATTGGACCCAGTGAGGTCTAAATACTGAATGAATAAAATCACTAACTGTTAAGATGATTCGCCTTACCCGGATCACCCAGTCTTATTAGTTTTTGCTTTCTGAAAAAAAATATATTCTGCAACGTCGTGATTAACCAATGAGAATCAAGAAAGCCATGTAATAAATACAATTAATTTGCATAAACATAAAGCCTTTTAACATCTTGTTTTAATTTTCAGATCTCACCTGTAACTAAATAGACATTTGTTAATATGTTTGAAAAGAACACAAATCAAACATTTAGCCTACTTATACAAACCTGCTAGGGTTGCCTAGCAACAGTTACCACACTGCAAATCTCACTTGGTTGCCTGATAAAGATAAGCAGGGTTGGGACTGGTCAGTAACTGGATGGAAGACCACATGGGGAAAGTAGGTTACTGCTGGTAGGTTCTAGTGAACCCTGAAGGTGGGGCTACCTTGTGCTCTGTGTGGGTCCTAGCACCCCAATAGAGTGATGGGGACACTATACTGATTATGAAGACCATCCTTCAGATTAAAAATTAATACATGGCTCCAACTCTCTTTGCTCATAGGAAAACCCCAGGAGTAAAAACAATAAGTCCAAGGTATCTTTGGACACCCTAAAACAGTTCTAGGCCTAATCCCAATTCTACCCCTTCCCCTTAACCCTACCCCTCATTTTGTGCATTCATGTGAAGGCGTAGGGATGTCATAATTCTTATTAGCTTGAAGGCGTAGGGCTAAGGGGAAGGGCTAACCAAGGGGTATGGAAATTTGCAGAATTTGCAGGTGCTGCACACACGAGTCAGGAGATGCACAAATTGTTATTTTTTTTGGAATTGGGCCTTAGGGTATGTCTGATCATTTCCATGGTTAGCTTAAACAAATAAGCATACTAATCTCTTCACAGTCTCTTTATTTACACTGGTGCTAACAATTGCTGATTATCAGCTTATCGATGGCATGAGATTACTATTAGCTGACTTATATTTACTCTTTGTGAAATCGCTTCAGTTTTGTTACAAAATGGCTGACATGGATTAAAGGGCAGCTGTGTGTTATGTGATATGTATGGTGGAAAAATGACATGATCTCAACGCCTTGTCAGGGGCTATCAGTTTCGCCGACTCTTCCACAAGCTACGCCTGGAGGACTGCCACTATTAGAGCAAGCTCCTGATTAGTTAACGCAGCACTCGATTCTCGCCGTGTCATTCACTTGAATCATGCCACAGGATGTCTAGCGGGTCTTTGCACGCTTAATGCTTCATTATTGTTTGGTTTGAAAGAGTGTCCCAAGTCTGTCACCAATAGATTTTTTAATGAAAAATTATTTAGGGCAATATCTGTTTTCGTTCATCTGAGGTTTAACATTACAGATATTAACACCCACCTAGGTCCAGATACATTTTTTATCATGTTCTGATACAGAAAACCATGGAATTCAATAGCTTAACTTTTGCATGACCTTTGGATCAATGGCACAATGTGCTGAGGGGTAGTTTTGGCACATCTGGTAAAGAGTTAGCTTGATTTTAAACTTGCTGCAGAATGAAAAAGTGTTTCCATCTTTTCCCTATTCTGGGAACCAATGGTCCATGCGTAACTTATGAGGATTTTGTAATGAGTGCTAAACAAAGCAAAGGTTTGACCTTTATTGAGAATAAGCAATGAGATTGCACCAGTTTCAGAAGCATAATAGGCTTTTTGGACATTTTTAGTTTTGATTCTTCGGGTGTCCAATTGTTTTTGTCTGTTGCTTTTTGACATTAAGCTAGTTTTAACTTGCAACTTGTCTCTTTTTTTTCTTAGATCCGACTGTCCTGAATAATAAGAGGCAAGAACTTTGTGAAACGGAGAAGGATCAGTGTGCAAAGAAGCATAGTATTGTAACTAGAAAGAAAGACCTGATTTGCGCAGAGACTGAAAAGGTTTCTACGAAAAAGTGCCAAAATGACCACACCAATTAATTTTGCCTGCCCTCAATGTGGCAAACCTTTCAATCATCGAGGAAATCTTAAGGTCCACATGAAAATTCACAACAGAAAGATGGATTTTACATGCAAACACTGTGGAAAATGTTTTGTTAAAAAAGGATACCTCGAAAGCCACCTGAGAATTCACACTGGAAAGAAGCCTTACACTTGTAGTCAGTGTGGATTGCGTTTCGGACATAAACAAACCCTTAATATCCACATGAGAACTCACACCGGAGAGAGGCCTTACACGTGCTCTGAATGCGGATTGAGTTTTACACACAAACAAACTCTTAATAACCACGTGAGAACTCACACTGGAGAGAAGCCTTTCATATGCTCTCATTGTGGAAAAGGATTTCATAGTCTTACAATCCATCATAACCACATGCGAACACACACTGGAGAGAAGCCTTACACCTGCCCTCATTGTGGAATGAGTTTCGCACGAAGACAAACTTTTAATGTCCATGTTAGAATTCACACAGGAGAAAAGCCTTACAAATGCTCTCATTGTGGAAAATGTTTCCATCATCCTAGAAAAACCATAAAGAGCACATGAGATCTCACACTGGAGAGACCCCTTACACCTGCCAACAGTGTGGAAAACATTTCCGTCGAAGTGGTTACCTTAAAAACCACATAAGAATTCACACTGGAGAGAAGCCCTATACTTGCCAACAGTGTGGAAAGAGTTTTACTCAAAATGCTCACCTTACAAAACACATGAAAATTCACACTTGAGAAACATTACAAGAAAAAACTCATGCCATGTCCACATGTACACAGGCGTTTTTATAGTTTCTATGCCTTTGTTTAAAAAAAACTCTATCCACAGAGAACATGCCAAATCAATAGGCAGTAATAAAAGCCTTGTGCTGCATTTGCACCTAATGCGGAAATAAGTATTTGCTTAGTATATTAAAGTCAATGTAATTGCACAAACAGAGGCAAGTTAGCTTTGTGCCACATGAATGATGGAAAACCATGCTGTGTCTATTGAGCAAGTTCAAATAATTCAACTCGATCAGAAAGTTTGTGTGAGGTTAAACACATCTTACTAGTAAATTAACGCAAGTGATTCGGTGCTCTGTGTATGATGCGACTCCAGCATTAGAATGTGTTGGCAAATCCGAAAGAAGGAAACCACATGCATGTTAAAGTTAACTGGCAAAAATGTTTAATAGCCACATGGCCACACTGTTACCAGAGTTCCTGAAGAGTTTTTAGAAAGTTTTGGTTTGTCATCTGATGCTGTATTTTGGTAATGGCCAAATTGCGTAGGAAAAAAATGCATTCATTCATTCATTTTCAACTGCTTTTTCAGGGCTGGGTTGCGGGGGCAGCAGTCTTGGGAGAGAACCCCAGACTTCCCTCTCCCCAGACGCTTTCTCTAGCTCCTCCGGGGGGGATCCCGAGGTGATCCCAAGAGACATAGTCTCTCCAGTGTGTCCTGGGTCTTCCCCAAGGTCTCCTTCTGGTGGGACATGCCTGGAACACCTTTCTAGGTAGGCATCAAGGAGGCATCCGAAACAGATGCCTGAGTCACCTCAGCTGACTTCTCTCGATGTGGGGGACCAGCAGCTCTACTCTGAGCTCCTCCCGGGTGACAGAGCTTCTCACCCTATCTATAAGGGTGCGCCCTGCTACTCTGTGAATGCTCCCCTCTGACCCCATGCTCGCAGAGCACCCTCCACAGAATGCCACGAGGGACACGGTCGAATGCCTTCTCCAAGTCCACAAAACACATGTGGACTGGTTGGGCATACTCCCAAGAACCCTTAAGCACCCTGGTAAGGGTATAGAGCTGGTCCAGTGTGCCACGGTCTGGTCTAAAACTGCATTGTTCTTCCTGAATCCTAGGTTCAACCATTGGCCGGATCCCCCTCTTCAGTACCCTATAGTTGGAGCACACCCTCTGGTCCCCCTTTTTAAAAATAGGAAGCCCCATCCCAGTTGCCCAGTCCAGAGGTACAACCTCCATGAAGTATTGTAGAGACATGTCAGTCAAGACAGCCCACACTATCCAGAAACCTACGATACACAGGGTGAATCTTATCCACCCCTGCTGCTTTGCCATCTCAGTGACCTCAGCTTGGCTGATGGGTGAGTCCACCCCTGCATCCCCAGTCTCTGCTTCCCCAATAAAAGACATGTCAGTGGGGTTAAGGAGATCCTCAATGTATTCCTTCCATCGTCTGACAACATCCCCAGTCAAGGTTTGATGCTTTCCCTCCTGAGGCGCCGAATATTTTTTTTCAAAAAACTGGTGTTCCTGTGGACAGGCCCTCAGAAAGTTTGTAACTTAGTCATTCACATGAGACTTTTGAGGAGGGTGTCCTGGAGGGTGGTGTCCTATATAGTTTAGCTACAATTTCCTTTAACACACCTCTCTCAAAGTTTCTATTCATTCATTTTCTTTTCGGCTTAGTCCCTTTATTCATCAGATGTCCCCACAACAGAATGAATCGCCAACTTATCCGGCATATGTTTTACGCAACGGATGCCCTTCCAGCGTCAACCCAACACTGGAAAAACCCATACACTCTTGCATTTACACTCATACTCTACGGCCATTTCACCTGTACTGCATGTCTTTGGACTGTGGGGGAAACCGGAGCACCTTAAGGGAAACCCACTCCAACACGGGGAGCCCAGCCAGGGCTTCAACCAGTGACCTTCTTGCTGTAAGGCAATCCTGCTACCCACTGCCCCACCGTGACGCCTTGAAGTTTCTAGTATACCTAAAAAGAGCTTCATTAGCTGTTTCAGGTGTATCTAATTGGGGTAGGAACTAAACTTTGCAGGACACCAGCCTTCTAGGATCGAGTTGGGCACCCCTGCTGTAGACGCTCTGAACAATGACACATGCATTTAAATTCTCCAGATGCTTTCTGTCAATGTACAAGTCTGTAAAACCATTACATTTGCTCCAAATATCATGAAGATTGATATCTTCTAGAAGATTGAAGATTGACCGTCTTTCATGAAGATTGATCGTCTAGAGACCTTTGAGAGGCAGGGGCTCAAAGTTAAAGAGCGGGGGTCACCGCGTGATCGCAAAGTGAAGAAGGGGGTGGTGATAATGGCAACCCAGGCTCATTCTGAAAACGTAGTCTTGTGGATGTTTCTGGAGGCCGCGAATTATGTAGCCGGAGGTACGTATGGCTGCGTTTCATTTTTTAAGCGAACGCTACAGGGCGGTATGACGCCGTTTCTTTTGCCGCTTAGCGGCTGACCGCTGACCTTCATGTGGAGGCCTTTCCCGCCACAACCAGTTTGTCCCGTTAGCTCGTCATGTTACGTCGGCGGACTTGAGACGCAGAGAGGAGTTGACTACGACGACGACGACCGGGTTCGACTCCGGGGAAGAGCGTTTCCAGAAATCAGGTAAGACAAAAACAGAATCCAAAAAATAAAATGAACGAGTGGACAACAGGCTGAGAACGTGGTCAAATCCGAAAACGTGGTAAAAATCAGACGAGGGCTTTTGTTTTTCTAGACGGCTTTTGTAAACCGTTGGTTGAGTTTAGGGAAGTATGTGGGTGGGCGGGTCAATCGGTAAAATTACTTGGGTTTAGGGAAGGAGGAGGGTGGATCAGTCGATTGGCCGGTCGCCCAGTCAATCATTCAGTCAGACAGACAGATGGACGATCGACAGCGGCCTTTGGTGGGTTTACGCGAGAACAGCGCGGAAGCAAAAGGCACTTGCAAGATACGAAAAAGCGCACGCAGCGGCTTCTCGCGTATTCGCGAAGACAAAAGCTGCAAAAATACGTACCTCCCGGGACGTTTTTCGCAGTCTCCAGAAACGTCCACAGGACTACGTTTTCAGAATGAGCCTGGGTTGGATAATGGGGGGTATGTGATTGCTTCCACACTTTTAATAGCAAGGAGAATGATTTTTAAATGTACAAACAAGCACAAATGTTTTTATATGTGGCCAGGCAGTGTACATGTAGATATATAAGGAGGAAGATAACTTGTGCACCTGGTTTTACCACGTTGTGTTTTACTACTTTTCCGCATTTTATAGCATGTGTTGTTTATTTTCACTGCAATGTGCCAGCGCAGTAAAAGCTGAAATAAATTCTAGTGGAACAAAAGGAACAAACATTTATGATAAAATATCATTTATGTTTATAAATTTACATTTTTTTTTTCAAAGAACTCTTAGGTCTACCAACTAGAGTTTGTTTACTGTTTGTTAACAAGATACAGTGAAATTACAGAGCTTCTGCTTAAAGATACGCAACTTAAAAGACATACACAAGGCAAAGAAATCTAATATCCAATAAATTCAGATGATTATATCATTTTTATGAAAGCAAAACATAAAAGATTCATGAAAAAACAAATAACCGCGAGCTGTAGGCCACTCCATTCACATGCGATGCCATGTTTGCATTATATCACTGTGGCCTATGAGTTGTGATGTTGTTTGCATGGTTTGTATTTGTTTTTAATCAGTCTTTTACAATATTGTTCAGCTCATGTAAACCATATAAACAAAGCCTTATTAATTATAAATAAATGAAGTTATTCTCATTTGAGATCTCTATTAACAGGAAGCTACATGAGCATGTTGGAATTGCTGTTGGAAACACTTTATAGATGCAATGGATTATTCTAATTATAACTTTTACTATTATTAATAAAGGAAGGAATTCAATATTATAAGGAAAAAATTGGTACAGCGATGCCCCATTGCGATTTAAATTTTTTTTGGTAACACGACCTGTTAAAACAATCACATGACGTTATAGATGCGCATGCTGTAATTTATTCAGTGGACGTGTTTTCAATGTAGTTCCTACTCAGTTATTTAAAGAAGTGTGAAAAAGTGTTTGCCCCCTCACTGCCCAACCACCCTAGTTGATAAGCCAAAACACAGACTGATATGTTGCAGATGGGACCTTTCATATACGTGGGATTAAAAATTGTAATATTAATGTTTATTCCGGAATTGATATTAATATACATAGTTGTTTTAACAATTTAAATATGATTATTTTGTCTGTATTCAGGGAACGTCATGCTGCATATGTGTAACGGTCGCTTAATGTTTGATATGCATTGTATACAAATGTCATGTCCCCTTTAAGATGACTTCTATAGTTGTTTTACCTTTTGCATATGACCGTGCATGCTCTGTTCTGATCCTGTGAGCTCTGAGAAAGTGTGTGATGGTCCCTCTACTGCTCTATAATTCTTCTATTACAATAATGTCACCTTTTATTTTGCGATGGATGTTTGAGTGTCTTTTTCTTTTCCCTTTATCTACTCATTGCCGTTGACAGCGCTTGGAAAAAAATGCATAAAGGCTAATAGGAAGAGCGAAATAGTTTCATAATGTACAAGTGGCTCAAATTCACTCATTTTGAGGCGGGAACTGGCGGACGTGCAACAACTTTAATCATGAGGTAAACACAAAACAACAGTCTCCATCCGGAGCTCCTTCAAGGGACTCACACACTTTTGTCCCTTTTTTTTTCCCTTCCTAAAAGTCTCCTGGTAAATGCTGAGACACTGTCTTCATACATGTCTGTGAGAGCTGCAGGTCAGAGTGGAGCTTGTTGTTCATGACTGACCCAAATATGGTCAATTATGAACCGTCTGATTCTTTGCTGTATTTTATGGAGTGTTAGGGTGCTTTCACACCTAGACTTTTGTTCCGGAACCTGGCGCGTTTGCCCAGTTAGCGCGTTTTGTTTTGTATATTTGAACAGGGCAATCGCGCTCAGATCTGTGCCAAAGCAATCGCTCTGAGACCGCCTGAATGAGGTGGTCTTGGCTCGATTGAAACGAACTCTGGAGCGGATTGATTGTAGTGAGAAAGCGATACGATTCAAGCCCGGCTATATCACAGTGTTTTATGAATATGTAATAGGCATACGGCTATACGAAGAGAGGATTATGAGTAGGGCGGGAGGTCATTCCAGACATCCCAAGTCTTCCGGAAGTTCCGGGAGTCTCTCGCAAATGCACAAAGACTCCCGAATGCCCGCAAACGAGTGATAATCTCCCGGAAATCGCGCGTCTCCCTCCCGCTCCTCAAATACAACGCGCACCCTTCTCATCACCCCTCCCCACCGCATCCCTCCTCGCTCTTCTTCAGACATGTCCTGATCTAAACACCACCAAACCACCCCCTCAACAGCTGACCGGGACTAAATAAATAAACCGTGAAACTCTGACCAATGTGAGGAGCGTTTACTCACACGTGACTTGTTTTGGTCTGTTTAGAAACTTTGCCGTGTGAAAGCGAACCGCACCAAGCAACAATGTAACGATTTTGACCCCTGTTTCGGAACAAATGAATCAATTCACAGGTGTGAAAGCACCCTTAAATACGCATATAAAACCATTCATGGATATTTTTCTATATGTTTCTATAACTTACTAAAGCCATATATCCACTATGTAAATAACAGAACAGCTTAACTTATTGAACCAATGCAGTATATGGCACATTTAAAGAGACTGTTTCTCTATATGGGGTGTCATCCGTGCACCTCCTATTGAGCAGGGGTATTTTCCACATCAGCAGCTTCATGTTACAGTAGGCTAATAATTTCAACATTGCCTTCTGAATTTCTGTGGTAAAAAATACAGCTTAAACCAGCCTAAGATTGTTGGCTGGTTTTAGCTGGTCGACCAGCTTGGTTTTAGAGGGGTTTTGGCCATTTCCATGCTGATTTCCAGCCTGGTCAGGCTGGGAGTTGACCAGCTAAAACCAGCTTGACCAGCCGAAATAAGCTATGTCCAGCTTAAACCAGGCTGGTCAAGCTGGTTTTAGCTGGTCATTTTCCAGCCTGACCAGCAAAGACCAGGCTAGAAATGTCTGGAAACCAGCCTGGAAATGGCCAAAACCCCTCTAAAACCAGGCTGGTCGACCAGCTAAAACCAGCCAGAGCTGGATAAGCTGTATTTTTCAGCAGGGTTGACATGTTTTTAGTTTATAAAGCAGTGTGGTTTAGTAATAAAGCTGAATTCACCAAGTTTAGTAGACAAAAGGAAAACATTGCAGTAAAACACTGAAGAAAATTGTTAAGAAAAAAAAGTCAAACAAGTATAGCTTTGCTTGTACACGTACTGTAATACAGACTCCAAATAAAAAAGTCTGCACTGAATGACTGTTGTGTTCAAATGTGAATTCGTTGAATAGCACTAATATATTTAATTGTTTCGGTGTATTTTATGTCTTTAGTCTGCAATTTGTAAGCGCTTCAGAAACGGCGCGCGACATTAAACCAAAGACTTTTCTTTTGCATTCACCGTCTGACGTCATCACAGGACTGCGCCGCTCTCCTCCATCTGTGTTTCGGCTGGGAAAAGGTTTGTGTTTAATATCCATTTAACGCGTTTAAATTATTACAACTCGCTCTGTCTTTATTATTTTAGTATTAAGATATGTATTGTTGAATGAAATGCTGCAGTGTTTTGTTTCCTCCATCATTATTGAGGTCGTTTTGTGTGAGGAAACGTTTAACGTTAAAGTGTAATCATAGTATGTGTATATTGAGGTAAAGTTGTTTTTATATTCACACTTCCTCCTTAATTAAAAAGTATTCTTTGCCAAGTTCTAAATAGCGAAATCATATAAGCAGCCACCGACTACCAAAGTACAAGTCCACGGTCAAATAAACGGTGCTAATGTTGTTTTGAAGTCATATTCACGTCTGATTTCATACCGAATATTCAAAGTATCTTGGTAAACAGCGTGTCACAAGTTGTCATTGAACGAATGTGTGAATATAAAACCAATTTTACCTCAATTATGTATACAAGTCATTAAAGAAAATATGTCTCGATTTAATCCCTGCTGAAAAATCCAGCTTAAACCAGCCTTAAATAGTTGGCTGGTTTTAGCTGGTCGACCAGCCTGGTTTTAGAGGGGTTTTGGCCATTTCCAGCGTGGTCTTAGCTGGTCAGACTGGAAATAGGTCTATATAGCTGGCTTTAGCTGGTTAGACCAGCTAAGACCAGGATGGAAATGACCAAAACTCTTCTAAAACCAGGCTGGTCAACCAGCCAACCATCTTAGGCTGGTTCAAGCTGTTTTTTTTAGCAGGGATGTGTTTTTTTGCAGTGAATTTGTAATTAATCCCTATAAGGCGGCTTTGCAGACATATTTGAATTAAAGATATTTTAGGTGACCATTAAACTGCTAAACATAAACTGATAAATCCAAAAAATGACAACTGTGTGGCAAGAAATCGATTATTCATATCAATAATCATCTAATGGGAACTCTTTCACTACCTACTGACCTACTGAGGTAAAGGTTTATACTCACACATTCATCCATTTTAGAGAAGTAAGAACTTGCGATGCACTACTTTAAATGTTTGGTCTTGTATAGCATGCAAATATGACTGCAAAACAACATTAGCACTAATTAATTGACTGTGTTGTACTTTGAAAGTTTTTGGCAGCTAATATGACTCCATTTATACTTTGCAAATAATGCTTTTCTGAAGTTAAATTAAGAAAGTCCAAATCTGCAAATATAAAACCAGCTTCACCTCAATCTGACCAATAATGTGTTGGGAGCACATGAGTTGTATTGTAGGAGTTGAAACTGTTGACAGGGCTGTCATAGAGACTGAGGTAAAAATTCGTATATTATTATACTGTTAAACAGGATGTTCGCAGGGTCTTACATTTTTGAAAACTAAATTTTAGGCCTTAAAAAGGTCTTAAATGTACTGAAATGTTGTGTTGTAGGTCTTAAATCATTTTAAACAGGTCTTAATTTAGCTTTGTCCAAGTAAAAGCTACTCATTCGGGCCGACATCCATCCATTTACCAACAATACATTTAAGTTTTTATTGCAAAGAGATATAATTCACAACAGCAGTTAGACATTTTTACAGCAAATTCCCCATTAAACTCCCTAACCAGGGAAAGATAACTTAAGACAATTGTGATTCGAGATAGACAATCTTGAGTGTAAAATGTCATTCCTAGTGGTCTTAAAGGGCCTTGAAAGTCTAAAATTTGACTTGATGAAACCTGCAGAAACCCAGATTAAAATTATATTTTTTATTATTATAGCAATATTAAGCGTTATATGGCATTACATGCCAGGGAGCAAGACAGAAATATATCTTTTAAACAGATTCACAGTTTTTACAGTTTTCTTGTTGGTAGATTCAGAAATCAAAGACGTATAAAGATTTAGATCTTCAAGAAAAATCTGAGGGCGACATAGTCGCTCAGTGGTCAGCCCTGTCACCTCACAGCAAAAAGGTCACTGATTCGAGATCCCGGCTGGGTCACTTGGCATACCTGTGTGGAGTTTGCATGTTCTCCCCGTGTTGGCGTGGGTTTTCTCCTGGTGCTCTGATTTCCCCCACAGTCCAAACACATGCGCTATAGTGTATGAGTGTGTACGGATGTTTCCCAATGCTGGCTTGCAATTGGAAGGGCATCCACTGTGTAAAACATATGCTGGATAAGTTGGCGGTTCATTCCTCTGTGGTGACCCCTGATTAATAAAGGGACTAAGCCAAAGGATAATGAATGAATGAGAAAAATCTGAAAGGTTTGCACTTACAAAATTTACATTTGTGTATAAAATATTTAGCCTGAAATATAATAAGATAAAAAAAAAAAAAACATCTGGATGATTATATCCTAAAATAACATTTTCATATTTCTACTTAACATCAGGGATTATACTACAAAATATTTCCTAATATGTTTTTCCCAAATTTTTGGTGTACTCACTTACAATAATAATAAAAAAAAAGGTGAGCGAGATCTTCAGTCTGGTGAGGAAGGAAGCCATTCACATCAAAATCTTCATAAATAAACCTTTGTAGGATAGCACCTGTATATTATTTTACAAGATACTTCATGGATTTTATTGTACATTAGGAAGTTTCTGAGGCTTTTTCCAGTTATTATTACCTGTATGTCTGTTCCAATAACAGACCATGTTAGGGCAAGAGATTATCTCATGCTGAAATAGAGAGTACATATGTTTTTGTTACTTGGCTTTGTGGAGACTAAGGTAGGTAAATAGGTGACTAGCGAAGCGCAACATTGTTCACAGTCAACGAAATAGTGCTATTAAGGTTGTTTTGACGTCATACGATTTCAGATTGAATATTCAAAGTAGTGTGTTAAACGCAACCCAGGCTCATTCTAAAAACGTAGTCCCGTGGACATTTCTGGAGACTGCAAATTATGTAGCTGGAGGTACGTATGGCTGCGTTTCATTTTTTTAAGCAAACGCTATGGGGCGGTATGACGCTGTTCCTTTTGGCGATTACTGGCTGACCGCTTACCTTCATGTGGAGGCCTTTCCCGCCGCAACAAGTTTGTCCTGTTAGCTCGTCGTGTACATGCTGATTTATATTTCTGCGTCAAGCGCACGCGTACACTATGGCGCAGCCTACGTGTGGACGCATAGCCCCTCGCCGACGTTGACGCGTACCTCTCAAAAAATGTAATGCGTATGCAAGCTCTGTGATTGGTCGGCTTGGTAGCGCTGACAAGTGTGGGCGGATGTGAGAGCCGCGCACCCGATGCAGCGAGTGTTTAAAAGTGTGTGAGTCCCGTGAAGGAGCTCCGGATGGAGACTGTTGTTTTGTGTTTACCTCATGATTAAAGTTGTTGCACGTCCGCCGGTTCCCGCCTCAAAATGAGTGAATTTGAGCCACTTGTACATTATGGAAGTGTTCAGAAAAAACAAAACACCAGCGAAGAAACTTGACACAGAGGAACATAAACACCTACTGCCAGCTAGCGTTTCGGAAGTGTATTGCAGAGAAACAGAAACAGTACGCAGAAGTATAAATGCACGGCTACGCACGAGGCTTGCGCCGTGGGTCATGCCAATCAGGCGATCACTTGACGCAGAAGTATAAACCAGGCTTACGTCGGCGGACTTGAGACGCAGGGAGGAGTTAACCATGACGACGACGACCGGATTAGAATCCGGAGAAGAGCGGTTCCAGAAATCAGGTAAGATAAAAACAGAATCCAAAAAAATAAAATGAACGAGTGAACAACAGGTTGAGAACGTGTTAAAATCCGAACACATGGGGAAAATCAGACGAGGGCTTTTCTTTTTCTGGACAGCTTTTGTAAACCGTTGGTTGGGTTTAGGGAAGTATGTGGGTGGGTGGGCGGGTCAATCGGTAAAATTAGTTGGGTTTAGGGAAGGAGGAGGGGGGTCAGTCGATTGGCCGGTCGCCCAGTCAATCATTCAGTCAGACAGACAGACGAACGGTCGACAGCAGCCTCTAGTGGGTTTACGCAAGAACATCGCAGCGTGAACATGGTTTTGTTTTCGCGATTCGCGAAAACAAAAGTTGCAAAAATATGTACCTCCCGGGACTTATTTTGCGGTCTCCAGAAACGTCCACGGGATTACGTTTTCAGAATGAGCCTTGGTTGGTTAAACAATAGAGAGAAACCATGTGACAAGTTGTCGAATGTGCGAATATAAAACCAACTTCACCTCGATGTCATAAAGGTCCATAGATATACAATTAGTCTGACCAGAAGATAAAAGTTCTTCACTTCCATAGTTGAATGGAAGGTATTTAAGCTCTTTTTTGTATTTTTACCTCTCTTTTTAACTCATTGTGTGCTCTTTAAACATTATATGTAGTTTTCGACACATTGCATTATTGTTTTTTCCCTCCCATAACTTTTCTTTTATTTAGTTGGTCTTAAACAACAACCCTCATCAAACCCTGAAGCAAACCTGTAACAGTTGGTTGTTTTTTAACTTATTAGGATTAACTAGAGAGCGACGCGGTGACGCAGTGGGTAGCACCTTCGCCTCACAGCAAGAAGGTCGCTGGTTCGAGCCTCGGCTGGGTCAGTTGGCATTTCTGTGTAGAGTTTGCATGTTCTCCCTGTGTTCGCGTGGGTTTCCTCCAGGTGCTCCGGTTTCCCCCACAGTCCAAAGACATGCGCTATAGGTGAATTGGGTAAGCTAAATTGTATGTAGTGTATGTGTGTGGATGTTTCCCGGTGATGGGTTGCTGCTGGAAGGGCATCCACTGCGTAAAACATGCTGGATAAGTTGGTGGTTCATTCCGCTGTGGCGACCCCGGATTAATAAAGGGACTAAGCTGAAAAGAAAATGAATGAATGAGATTAACTAGTCGGTTTTAGTCCATTAACTCTAGCTAGTGCACTGACTAGTGAACTATAAAGCTGATGGAGACAGATAGAAGTTTAGTTTGTATTTATTCTTCTTTCTGTTGATTATTCTCCTCTTAAACAAAGAGGAAAAACTCATGGCTGCTGAAGCGACTGATCTCGATGTGTTGCTATTATAAAGATGGAGTTTATTAAAGAGGAGAGTGAAGACGTGAAGATTGAAGAAACATTCAGACATGAAGACATCAGGATTGCAGAAGTGTTCTCACTGAAACAGGAAGATCTTGAGGAGCAAACAGGTTGGTTTTTTTATATATTTTCAGAGCTCTACTTTCCTCATTCAGATCTGCAGCTCTACACAAATGAAGGAGAATTTGACGAGAACTTGTTGTTTGTTCTCATAGTAAGAGAGTAAAATGCCTAAACATTTATCCATTTTGTACAAATCATTAGTTTCTTTTCATTTTAAATGAGTAAATAAAGCTATATTGATAAATTAGAATTAATTTTAAACTTTAATTTTGTCTTCGACCCAATTACAAAAACACAATGTCAGGGGTTTATTTATATCAGAGCAGCATAAATATCAGCTCACCAGCAGAGCTTCTGTGAGTGGAAAAAAAAGCTAAAAACAATTACGAATTTCTCAACTTTTCAAGCTCCAATGGAAGCATCAGCCAATCAGATCATTTTATGCAAATACCCCAGCTCAGACAGTAGCTGATTGTGAGCTAATTTTATTGGCTGCTATGATGATTGCATCAGCCCCAACTTCAGTCACTGAAGCCCCGTGTGAATCAGTCGTTACACAAACAGTCTAGTCTACTTGTAAACACCGGACCAAAACTGCACAGTTTTCAAAATTCATGTTTCATATTATCGCTAAATTTAATTAAGCAAGATAACTTATCAATGTAGATGGTTGTGATTAACTTTGCAATGCTTTTGGCTGGAAGGTTTATATTGCTCAAATGGAAGGAAAATTTCCGCCAACCTTTAAGCGAAGGCTCACGGACCTTTTACACCAATTGACCTATATAAAAAAAAAATACGATATACTAAGACAGTGTTTCTCAATCACGTTCCTGTAGGACCACCAGCTTTGCACATTATCCATGTCTGCTTAACCAAACACACCTGATTCAGATCATCAGCTCATTAGCAGAGACTGAAAGACCTGTAATGGATGTGACAGACAAAAGAGACATGCAAAACATGCAGTGCTGGTGGTCCTCCAGGAACGTGGTTGAGAAACACTGCTCTAAGAGGTTGTACTGATGTTTTTTCTCATTTGGCAATCTGTTTTAGATCGCATAAAGAAGATGGACCCTTTAGTTATTTTAGAAGAGTAGAAACTTTCCTCAATATTTATTTATTTATTTTTTATATAATTGTTTTTCTTATATATATACATACAGTTGAAGTCAGAATTATTAGCCCCCCTGTTTATTTTTCTCCCCAATTTCTGTTTAACGGAGATATTTTTTCAACACATTTCTAAGCATAATAGTTTAAATAACTCATCTCTAATAACTGATTTATTTTATCTTTGCCATGATGACAGTAAATAATATTTGACTAAATATTTTTCAAGACACTTCTATACAGCTTAAAGTGACATTTAAAGGCTTAACTAGGTTAATTACGTTAACTAGGCAGGTTAGTGTAATTAGGCAAGTTATTGTATAATGATGGTTTGTTCTGTAGACTATCGAAGAAATATAGCTTAAAGGGGCTAATAATTTTGACCTTAAAATGGTTTTTAAAAAATTAAAAACTGCTTTTATTCTAGCCGAAATAAAACAAATAAGACTTCAGAAGAAAAAATATTATCCGACATACTGTGAAAATTTCCTTGCTCTGTTAAACATCATTTGGGAAATAATTAAAAAAGAAAAAAATCAAAGGGGGGCTAATAATTCTGACTTCAACTGTGTGTATAAAAATAAAGAAAAACAATTATTTAAAAAATAAATAAATAAATTTTATATATATATATAATATCTATTAGAGATGCGTGGATCAGCTGAAATGTCAACCGAATCCGCTCCTTCATTCTAATCATTCACTCGCCTGCATATATTATTTTATCTGATATATATATCCGCACCCGATCTACACTTAATAATTCTAAACAGAATAGCATCTAGCCTACTGTGCCTGGATTGGGGCTGCACTAATGAGAGTTTGTGCGCACCTCTTGTTGCAGGAATGCACAAGCTTCTCCTTGCAAGGCATTGCAGTCGTGTAAATAAGTGATCTTGTTTCTCCCAGAACGATAGCAGATTTTCCTCTGATGACTCCTCTAACTGAAAGTTTGCACAGTGCTCTTGCACTTCATCCATTATTTTGGGCGTCACACAGCATCACGCTCTCTCTCATTCACACACACATAAACAGCATCCACGCGTGCTCAGGAGCGATATTGTTAGACCACCCGCTCCCATTCAAATTACAACAGAGTTACCGACCGCTCTCGCGCTTTATTCAGAAATTTATTACCACACCTCAACAAATCTGGTCGGGTCCTGCGGTACAGCAGCAGGAATGCAGACCTCTAGTTCGTATTAACCACGTCTCCCTTCTCGTTCGGTCGAAACCCGAAATACTGCCAAACTGCAGAGGTTGTGTTCTTTTTCAAGACCAGGTCACTTGGTGCGCGACTCGCCATCTTAAGCTGGATTTATACTTTCGCGTGGCGCCGCATCTCACACCTCCGCTGACTGCGCGCACACCTCGCGACACGGACGAGGCTTTTATACTTGCTGCGTTCAAATTTCTTGAATGGTTATAAAGATCCTTACAATCATTAAAATAATTCATAAAAACAATAAAATTAATTCTTTAAAAAATATTGAATAATATTAATGATATGACGTAGTTCCGGAAAGTTCTACTTCTCTGTTTATCCGTTTGACTTTGCAGTCAGTTTCTTTTGACCGCATCCTGTCGTTTTAAAGAATATCACAACGGCGAAACGTATAAAAGCCTTGTACGTTTTGCGAGGTGCACGCGCAGTTAGCAGAGGTGCGCTATGCGGCGCCAGGCGAAAGTATAAATCCAGCTTAAACCAGGCTTTACCTCACCTCTCTCTCTCCTTCACTGTCCCGTGATGACAATCACGCATACGAATTTTTAGGCATTAAATAAATTATATTTAATACTTGTCTCCTATATAAGTGCATTGTTTTTTTATGACGGTATTGAAACTGATACCGTTGCTATTTTTAGATGCCGCGTTATACCATATTACCGTATTACCGCCCAAGCCTATTACTTACTTAAGGCTCGTACACACTAGGACGCTTTTCATTTGTGTTTATCGTCAGCGTTTTCCAAGACATTTTTCCAGATTCAAACCCAAGTGATTTTCACAGGCGTCGAGCAGAAAAGTATTCAAAATCACTCCTTAGAGTTAGATGGCGCTACACAACTTTAAGCTCCTGACACCCACTTGTAACACAGAGAAAGAAGACAAAGTTGACACGCTTGTTGTTATGGATGGTTCAAGTAGCAGCTTCAGCTCTAGCGATGAAGAAATGATTATTGTTCACCAGTGCAATAAGCAGCTCCATGTTTATAACGCCTCTGGGCATCTTCTTCAATGTGCGCTCGCATTAACAGTGTTGCGCTTGAGCGCCTCCAAGTGCTGTTTACTGTAACTTCAGCAGCTCCGTGCACGTGAACAAAAGTGCCGATCTGATTGGTGGAGAAGGTTTTGACACGGTGCATCAAAACAAAAAAACGAGCATGAGGCGTTTTTTTTTAAATGACGCTTTTGCGCCTGCCGTTTTGCGTGTTGGTGTGCTAGATCACATTGACGCCATTTATTTAGTCACGAGGTGTTAAACGTCAACGGAAAACGCGAGCAAAAAACGTCTCTGTGTGCACGGGCCTTTACACTAGTGTACAGACATTACCCAGAGATGTTTTTTAAGAAGAAAGCTGATTAACTGTTAAAAGCTGTCTCTGTACTTTTAAAGTGTGTTTTTATGGAGACCTGGAAGAGACATGATGGTGGGGAGAAAAAATGGGTGGAAGAAATAAAAAACAGAGTGATGGGAAAGTTCCCTCTCAACTTTTGTTCCACAAACACTTCCTGTTCACTTCATACATGTCAACCCTCCCGTTTTTGCCAGGATTCTCTCTTATTTTACCATTCTGTCCTGCTATCATCCTATCATTAGTTATTGTTCCATAATTCTCCCATATTTTCAATCTTGAAAGCATGATGAAATTCACATAAAAAAAAGTCTGCATTCACTTTCTATTCATCAAATCTGTTCGTTGATTGACTACGTTTACAGTTGGACATCAGTAATCGAATTATTTGCTTTAATCTAATTAGGAGAATAATAAGACTAAGGTGTTTACATGAGTTGCTTTTTGAGTGTTCCTCCTATGATCGCGTTTTACATGTTATATCGCATAATTCGACTAACGTCATTGCGTCATCGCGCTATCCGCATTTCCTCCAGAGTTTCATGTAATTTTGGGTGTTTCATTTTTAATTTGTCGACTTGTACTGCAGTTTGGCTCTTTCACTTTCGTTTACGAACATTTCATGCAAGCCCACCATGACAAACGAGATATTGGATGCAACTATGAACTGCTGGAAGAGTTGTTTTAATGGAAGTTCATACCGAAAAAAACCTCTGCATCGTTATCTGTGATTTGCACTGACTCGATGGAGCGTACAAAGAGTGTCAATCAGCCGTGCGTGTGTTTGTGTGTCTGTCGACTACCCTGTTGCAAAAAGCAGCTTAAAGTCCTACATGACGATAATAGTTTGATTAAAGTGTTTACATGTCAGCACTGCACTTTATTAATGCGACTAAAATCGGCATACTCCACATGTCTTAATTCGATTTCTCGTTCGATTATGACCTTAATCTGATTAATCAAAAATTGCTGTTTACATGGCCGACTCTCAATCAGAGTATTGTCCTAATCATATTAAAATAGAATTATTGGTGTCCATGTAAACGTAGTCATTGTCGCCCTTTATATGCAACCTCTGAATCAGCAAATGCATGTATAAGCGCTGACTGACGGATGCGCTCCGTATGATAAACTGATCCTAGATCAGTTTCTGTCAAGGGCGTAGAATTGGCATGGATGGAGGGGACGTGTCCCCAGTAATATCCACCAATTACTGAAATGTATCAATAATTGAATCGACTTCAAAATAAATGAATGCTCCGTCGACCCTAGTAACCTACATGTGCACAAAGTCAAGTTCACTACGGGTTAACCGTAATACTATTAAACAAGGCTGTGCAATAAACCAAAATTCGTTTAGATTTTGGCCTCCAGGATTATAAGAAACAATAATCGGGATAAAACCGTTAAATTGTGTCACACACCTCTCTAAGACCTAATCTTAATTCTACCCCTTACCCTTACCCCTCGTTTTGCTCATTCACATCAAGGGGTAGTGCTGTCCCAATTCTCTTTAGCTTGAAGACGTAGGGCTAAGGGCAAAGGGGAAAACACCCCTTTGAACGAAGATTTTTCAGGAGCACATTACATAGATCAGGGGTGTCTAAACTCTGTCCTGGAGGGCCGGTGTCCTGCTTAGTTTAGCTCCAACTTGCTTCAACACACCTGTCAGGACGTTTCGATTATATCTAGTAAGAGCTTGATTAGCTACTTCAGGTGTGCTTGATTAAGGTTGGAGCTAAACCAGGACACCTGCCCTTCAGGACCGAGTTTGGACATCCCTGACATAGATGAATACAGCCACTGTGTTAATAAACAGTTACGATCTTATTGCCACATTAGATCTTATTGCCACATTAGATCGTTATGATTACATAACATATGCCTTCAGTGACTTCCTGAAGAAAAACACCAAAAAATAACACAACTGGAATAACTACAGCCGTCGCGATCGTCTGATCTCATATGAAACAAGAGCTCACGATGACATATGATGACGTGTGCAGGTGTTGAAGTGCTGTCCGCATTTTTAGGGGTAAGTTTTAAAGCCCTTCCCCTAAACCCTCGCTTGTAAGGGCAAAGGGGAAGGGGTAGGGGTACAAAAATAGAATTGGGATTGGGCCTAAATTTCTCTACATTCATACCTCTTCAAAGCCCGACTGCAGTAAAGTCATGTAAATTGACTTTTGCAGCATGGGACGTGAGTGTTATTTGCATTATTAAGTGTTTATTTTATATTACTAAGTACTTTATTCATGTTTTTTTAAAAAGTAAAACATAATTTGTGCTGTTCAGTATGTCCCCACCAATGTCAAGAGCAAATCTACACCCTTGGCTTCTGTACACACCATTTTTGTCCTATCCATTTTTCCCCCCACCATCACGTCCCTACCAGGTCTCTGTGTATTTTTAGTATCTTGCTGGTTTTAATTATGATATTTATGATATAAACCATGGGTGACCAACCCTGTTCCTGGCGATCAACCTTCCTGCAGATTTTAGCTCCAACCCTGATCAAACACACCTGAACTAATTAATTAGAACCTGAGGAGCTTGATAATTACAGGTAGGTGTGTTTGATAAGGGATGCAACTGAAAACTGCAGGAAGGTCGATCTCCAGGAATAGGGTTGAGCACCCCTAATATAAACACTATTTTGCAATTTGTTTCTTTTTACCCCAGGTTTGACCGAACTAAAAAAGGAGCAGGAGGAACTGAGGGATCAAATTAAGGAAGATCAAGATTTCAAAACTGAAAACGAAAATTCTACTCCCTCACAGACGGAAAAGACTTTGTCACAAGAAATAATCCAGAGCTCTCTCACATGCAATCAATGTGGAAAACGTTTCACCCACAAACAAAATCTTAGAGTCCACATGAGAGTCCACACTGGAGAAAAGCCTTACAGGTGCTCTCAATGCGGATTGAGTTTCACACGTAAACAAACTCTTAATGGCCACATGAGCATTCACACCGGAGAGAAGCCTTATCTGTGCGCCCAATGTGGACTGACCTTTTCACACCGAAAAAACCTTAATCTACACACGAGAATTCACACCGGAGAGAAGCCCTACTCGTGCACCCAATGTGAACTGAGTTTCAGGAAAAAACAATGTCTTAAAATCCACATGAGAATTCACACTGGCGAAAAGCCGTACCTGTGTGCCCAATGTGGACTGAGTTTTACGCACAAACAAACCTTTAATAGCCACATGAGAAATCACACCGGAGAGAAGCCTTACGCGTGTGCTCAATGCGGATTGAGTTTCGCCACTAAACAATCTCTTCGTATCCACACACGCATTCACACTGGAGAAAAGCCGTATATGTGCTCTCAATGCGGGATAGGTTTTACGCATAAAAATGCTCTTAATGTCCACTTCACAACTCACACCGGAGAGAAGCCTTACATCTGCCATCAATGCGGATCTGGTTTTACACGTAAACATGCTCTTAATACCCACCTGGTAATCCACACTGGAGAGAAGCCTCACACATGCTCTGAATGCGGACTGAGTTTTACGAAAAAAACGGCTCTTACTAGCCACGTGAGGATTCACACCGCAGTAAAGCCGTACACATGCTCGCGCTGTGGACAGAGCTTTAAGCACAAACAAACTCTTAATATCCATCTGAGAGTTCACACTGGAGAAAAGCCGTACTCTTGCACTCAATGTGGACAGAGTTTTCCGCATAAACAGACTCTTCGTAGCCACTTGAGAATCCACACTGGGGAGAAAGCTTATGCATGCTCTCAATGCGGAATGAGCTTTATGTATAGACGAGGTCTTAATGTCCATGTTAGGAGTCACTTCCAGTAATGCAGGATTTTAGCCCCGATTTTGACTCGCCGACAGGTTTTGAGAAATCGCAGACAATCGGCGCTCGTTCATGTGAGTAACAATCACACAGTGTGAACTATCAAAGAGAATCATCAATGAGTTGCCGACACCCGTGACATATTTGGCATGCCAAATATCTGGAGCTGTCGGAGATTCAAAATCATGCCGTGTGAAATTTGTTCTGATTGGAAATAACATCTGCGATTACCTACAGCCAATGAGAATACGGGAGGTTGGGGGAAAAGTTAAAAAGGGCTTCTCTTTGGTCTGTTTGGACCCAAGAAATATAGGAAAAGCTAGTGTAAATTTGGCAGGAGCACCAGTGTCTGTTTAATATGTCGAAAAAGAAAAAAAGTTGAGGAGAAATTGCTAAATCTTTTCAAAAGCCAGGCGAAAGCCACAAAATAAGTACATCTTCTACCCCACTAAAGACTTCCTTCTCATTATGTAGGTAATAACAAAAGATATACTATGTGACCTTACGTTGTTTCCTGTCGTTTCTCGAGTGTGTTTGGTTGTGAGAAATAGTTTGCGGGACAAGGGCTGTTTCTCAATACCATATACAGACTTACGTCCTTGGAAGTTCAGACTCGGAAGAACAAACTACAGAAGATAAGGGGCCCTTTGACAACCTTCCTGGGAAGAGTGGGTGGGGTGGGGGTGGGGTCGCAGAAGAAAGTGAAGAATGGGAGGGGTATGGTCACGGACGGTAGTTACGGTGTTGCGAACGAAAGAGTGAGGGGCGGGGAGCGAGGTGTAGTCGCGGACAGTAGTGAATAGCTGGGGGGATTGCCGTGGACATAAGAGAGGAGCTGGGGGGGTGGGGGTGGGGTTGTGGGGGGTAGGGCAGGTTGGCCCCTAACAATATCTCTGGGGGCCCCAAAATTGGGTGGATGGATTAAATATCATGTTTTAATTACAATGGACAGATCCAGTGGTACATCCGAGATGGACTGGCTGATTAAAGCTGCTCTCGGCGGGGAGGTGATGACGAAGCTCCCGCTGACAGGCTGGGGGTCAGAGTCTGCATAAGCTGAGGCACATCATCAAAGACGCGCTATCTTTGTGAATAAACAGATTCTAGTATAAAACAACTACATTCTCGCCTGAAAGACTTAACTTATTTTCAAAATCGTGCAGATTTTCTCCTCCGCCATTAGCTTTTGCTGGTTGGGCTGCAATGCATTCTGGGAAACCTACGCTTTGCAAGTTCGCACTAGTCACCTGTTGATGCATCCTCTGCAAATGATGCGAAGCAAGTACACATCCGGGAATTTTATCTGTACTTGGCAAGATGTGAACTTTGAATTAGAGCAGTACTTCGGCGACGGTTGATGACCATTTACGAGGACACAAGAACACAAGTACAGACAAGAACGCATATTAAGTTGTTGGCTATTCTTCCTATTGTAAAGTCATGCAGTGTAGAAACATTGTGGAAAACGTTTCAGTTAAGGTTGTCAGACTTTGGTACTGAACTTAATAAATATGTGACGATAACAGCATCGTAACCCACTCAACCTTTCTCAGAAAGTAGGCACAAATCCTGTTATCGTCACATTTTTTACATTTCAAGACTGAATGGTACTGAATTCTGTATTATTGGCAGCACGGGTTTGTTGAAAATCATACCTTTGAAGTCCTAATGAGAATTCACTCTGAAGAGAAGCCTTCGTCAGTGGAGGGATCCACACTAATTCATTTGCTCAACATTTTTATGTCTCATATGTTTTAGTCTGAACATGAACAAATCCATCTTGGTGCTGGTTTTAGGGTTTCTTTTACCCAAATAATTGCTTTGATCTTTAAGCTTATCAGTTGTTGACAACATCAGTTTTATTGATCGTAAGATTAACCATTTGTCCCACTAAAGGCTGGTTTATACTTCTGCGTCGAGTGATCGGCGTGACCCTCAGCACCCGCCTTGCACGTAGTCGTGCATTTATATTTAATACCACTTCTGAAACGCTAGCTGGCAGTAGGGTTTTATGTTCCTCTGTGTCTCTGTGTTTTTTCTGAACACTTCCTTAATGTATAAGTAGTTAAACCTCTATCATTCAGAGGCAGGAACCAGTGGACAGGCAACAACATTAATCATAAGGTAAACACAAAACTAAAAGTTTCTATCTAGAGCTCCTCCACAGGACTCGTCACTTGTAAACACTCGCTTTAACAGGCTCACGGCTCTCAGCACCACTCCCACTCGTCACAGCTATCAAGCCGACCAAGCACAGAGCTTGCGATACGCATCGTTGCGACGCGCAGTTAAATTTTGTGCAAGGTGCGCGTCAACCACAGCGAGGGCTAGGTGACCGCGCGAAGGCTGTGCCAGACCGTACGTGTGTGCATGACTCAAAAATATAAATCTAATTTCAAGAAGAGCATGTGATATGATTGATCGCAGCTGGTCCCTTATCTATAATCATTACTTAGCCAATCAGATTAATCCAAACTTACTATAAGTGGCCTGGCTAAAACTACTCCTGTATCTTCGTTTTCCGAAAAAAAAAAACATCCACACAATCTCCCGCTTTCCTCCTTTACCAGGGGGAGATCTCAGGAACTACCTGATCTCATACTCCCCTTACATGCTCATCGACCAGGCGGGAGCCCTGGGCTCAATTATCGCCGAGCTCAGGGTTTTCTCCCGGGACCTGCTATTATTATCAAGCAATATCTAAGTGTGAACTCTTGGAAGGAGTGAAAGACTACTGACCAAAGCTTGTAGAAATCGAACATTACCTTCAGGTAGGACACATCAGTAAAGCTTGCATCATGATGTGTTCCAGTTCTGTTCACACACCTGTCGCAACAGCCTGTTAAAATCTTACATCTGGTCTCGCTTCAGTGCTCGAATTCTACACTCTTTCCACCATCACCAACTCCTCTTACACTCTCAGAAATAAAGATACGAGAGCTGTCACTGGGGTTGTACCTTTTCAAAAGGTACACATTTGTACCTAAAGGGTCCATATTGGTACCTCAAAAGTATATATTAGTACCTAAAAATTTTAAGAGAAACACTTTTGTACTTTTTAAGTACTAATATGTACTTTTGAGGTACCAATATGTACCTTTTAGATACAAATTTGTACCTTTTGAAAAGGTACAACCCCAGTGACCGCTCGCATACCTTTATTTCTGAAAGTGTAGATCATTTCTTATATCAGTTTAAAGTATTAGCCCATGGTAGCCAAGTACCAAGTACATGGTAACCAGTCTCATGTCATTTACATCAACTCGTAATCAATTGTAATTGTTTATGTATAATGGGCATGTGGACTGAACAGTTTTTATGGTTGAAAACCTCAAGGAACGGACAATATCAACATCACAGACTGACCTAAGCAGCATTTATCCTGTTGTCCCAATCAGGTCAAAGATCAGCCTCACTAAGCTGGTTGTTGATATTTTATTTTGGAAACACAAAAGACGATCCTCACAGGTGTCATTTCACAAAAATGGACACAAAATGGAGGAAAGTTAATATGCAATGTTTGAGATACTTCAATGTATGCAACATTGGTTATTAACGTATGTGTATGAACGCTTCGTTTACGTTCAACATTAGATGGCGATGTTCGGTCTTTGTTTTTCAGCACAATACCTAGGTTAGTCTGAAATTGTTTTGAAAAGGGAATTATGCAAAGTTAATATCTTTGAAACACAACTCTAATTTTGTGGACTTGGGCTACTTCAGGTGTCACCAAACTCGGTCCTCCTGCAGATTTTAGCTCTAACTTGCCTGAACACACATGCACGGACGTGTCTAGAAAGCCTAGTAAGAGCTTGATTAGCTAGCCCAGGTGTGATTGGGGTTGGAACTAAACTTTGCAGGACACCTGCCCTCCAGGGCTATGTAAATATCATTTACACTAAGGGTGATGGACCCAGCAGCCACCTCTGATGGTGTTATCCAATCTCAATACTAGATCTGAAAGATGTCATCTTTGCAGAGCCCTAGAAAGAATAAAAAAAAACATGGTCTCTGAGACAAATAAGGTGTCTTTGTTTTAAAGATGATGTTGCAGCTGCTGTAGAAGCAACAACCAGGGGCGCACTGGCCATAGGGAGCACCGGGACATTTCTACACTTTCTATATCGCATCGGATGTGACCTGCCACCCAGCCACTGGCCTGCCGCGCATTACCCCCTTCACTTTTTATATTGCATCGGATGTGGCCTGCCACCAGGACTCTGGCCTGCCGTGCATCACTCTGCACCCCTCCGCGCGCCATCCCTGCTCTTCACCTTGTAGATTGTGTCAAATGTGGCCTGACTGACAGTTGACTGACAGTTGAAAATGCATTCCCAGTCCGCCCCTGGCAACAACCGAGTACTGGAAAATGACCAGCTAGAACCAGCTTGTCCATCCTGGTTTAAGCTGGACACAGCTGGTTTTGGCTGGTCAAGCTGGTTTTAGCTGGTCAATGTATCCGGCCAGCCGGAAGTGCGATATGCACATTAATATGGCGGCATTTTTTTATGACACTGTATAACAATAATTAATATTTTTTTACAATTTTCCCAAATTGCACTAGAGTGTCGCCTCTTGGTGATTCTATGCTCTTTGCTTGCATTAAGCCGAAGTCACACTAGAGTTTGAGCATGCGAAATTCTGTCGTACGGCGCTGCGAAAAGGGGCGGAATTAAACAAGATGATTAGACAATAAAAAAGCGATTGCTCCATGTTTTAAATTTCTGCTCAGAGAGGTCATGTTTTGATCCTGGATTGGTCTCACGCAGTCAAGTGATGCGATTTCGCAGGTCAGAGTTCACCAAGCTTGAACTTTGCACCTCAACAACCTGCAAAACTCCGACGCATGACCCTGCGTTTCCAGTTTGACGCATTTGCGTGCGTATGAATGGAAGTCTATGGGGAGAAGAGCCCAGTGTGACAGCAGCTTTACATAGATATCATTAGATGTTGCCTATCCTGTTGTTGCCTATTGGAAGGAATGAGTCAGTAGAGCTGCCATTTTAGTACAGTGTAGCACTCCTTTGAAATGAATGCAGGACCAAGGTGCAATGGAGGACTGTGGATATCCAGAGCCAGACATATATACATATATTTGTGATGGGGAGTTTTCCCCTGTGGTCAGTATGCAAATATTTGTATTTAAATTACGAAAATTATAATTTTACATCACTTTTCTACATCGATGGATAAGTGACCGCACGGGCATTGTCGACAAAAAGAGCGTGTTTGTGTGCATGGAAATGTATAATCCTCCCTACCTGTTAAATTTGATCTAATCCATGTCCTGAAACACACCACCTTGCCTGCCTTCACTTCTCATTCTAGGAGCGATTCGTTTGTGAATGAATCCCCGTTATGAACGACTCGTTTACAAGTAATTAGCTGACAATAATACACGTTTCTGGCACCGCAGCGTCTTGCTGTCATATTTTTTTTTCATTATTTGCTTATTTTATTCAACAAAACTAGCATAAGCCTGGTATTTAGTGCAAGTTGGTGTTACTTTGATTTACGGTAAATGCTATCAATAATGTTACTTGTTAGGTACAAAAGTTCATAACATACAAAAACAAAAATACGACAAAATGTTCTGCCTTTGTGCTTTGTTTCCTTTGCGCGTTACTACACCCGTACACAGCGCTAAAGTCCAGCATCTGCTGCACATTGGCACACTGAGTCACTTAGTGCGGTTGAGTGACATTTGTCATGGGAGCACTGTACAAATGTGGCGGCGCTATTGACGCATGCTCAGGGTCCCTATGCGATATCTAGTGTATATATCTATGCTTTTATTCTAGATTGGTCTATGACGTAATCAGCACGCGCCGCGCTCCTGCATCTGTTGTGGTTCGGCTGAGAGAAGAAGGTTCGTGTTTTTAACGGTTTAAGGCGTTTTTGTGAGTGGTCGGTGCTGTTAAATGGTGCTTTTTCTTTACAAACGATATTGTTAGAGTAATGATGCTTGACTACACAGTCTAACGTGTGCTTTTAACGGGTTTTGTGTGAATAAAATGCCACAGTTATAAGTGATGGAGATGTTTGAAACCTGCTGGTCAAACTCTGAAAATGAAGAATAAACATACGTTTAGTAGACCACCTGCAGTTTACACGGACTCCCTTGTATAAAATACAATGTTTATAATTATGCCTAAATAAGACTTTTAATAAATTGTGTGTTTATTTTCAGTCATTTGTAGTGTTTGTTACAATCAGTCCGCTTTAAGGCTCTCACTCAGACGGACTCCCTTACTAGTGCACTGACTTTAGTGAACTAAAGAACTGACTGAGACACAGACAGATTGAGTTGTCATTTATTCTTCTCTCATGTTGTTTATTCTCCTCTTAAACGCACAGGAAAAACTCTGAAGTTCCATGTGACGCTATTATAAAGATGGCGTTTATTAAAGAGGAGAGTGAAGACGTGAGGATTGAAGAATCATTCAGACATGAAGACATCAGGATTGCAGAAGTGTTCTCACTGAAACAGGAAGATCCCGAGGAACTACCAGGTTGGTTTTCATCCTCAGAGCTCAACCCAGCTCTACACAAATGTAGGAGGATTTTGATACAACTCTTATGGGTCTTCTCAAGATTAAAAGGTGATGGACTTTCCCCTAGTCCCCCAGGTTCATCGATCAGAGGCTTCAAATAAGTTTAAATTAATTTAATGAATCAAATGGATAAAGCATACAGAGCTGCAGAATAAACCCTTTACAGCAGGGGCCATCAACTATATTTGTCAGAACGCCAGAGTTTTACCAGTCTCCTTGGGGGGCCGGACCCCCAAGAAGAAAATCAAATGAAAATCTCATTTTGGCTTAGAGACACACTGATACCATTATTTGGGAACCGATCCGATCTCAACACCAAAATTCTGAGTATGATAGAAGGTACAAAATACTACTGTGTATGATAGAAGGTACAGTCTAACTAAACATAAAGCTTGCTATAAACTATGGGATACATTATTTGAGCATTCATTATGACATTGATATGATCTGTTGTGGTCCAGCTTGTTTCCTTTTTAATATGAAGATTCTTTGTAGTCTGTAATAGGCTACTACTATTGACCCTAATCGTTGGTAAAACAATCGTCCTTTTAGCAAAGCGTGATATTTTCCTGCAGGTTTAAAGCAGACTAAACTAAACCGTCTGAGGTCAGTTTTACTTAATAAACATTCCCTCACCTAATCTCGCCGCGAGTGAGATGGAGAAACTGAAAGCATGTCTAACAAATATTTTTTTTCGTCTGAAAAATGATCTTTTTGTAAGTTTGGTATAATTTGTTGGTTATTTTAATGTATTTTTGTTGGTCAGTTATCTACATAATAAACAAGAATATTTGAGGTGAAGTTCAAAACAAGGTCCGCTTATATGCTTTAGCGCGCGCAGCCCTTCAGACACTTCTAAATCAGCAGCTCAAAGGGGAGAAATCAGTGCGTTGAGGATCTGTCCAATGCATTATTGAGCCTTTTCTAATTTAAAGTTTCATGTAAGCCTACTTTGTGTGTGAAGAGCAGGTAATAGCCCAATTCTCTCTACTCTCTAACGCGATCTGCTGATCTAACAGACGCATGATTTCAAAACAGCAATAATCTCTATGTTGCAGGTCAAAATGAACCCATTTAATGCAAAACTACATGACAACTTTCTAGTGCCTTATAATAGGCTTCCTTCGTGGCTTTTGTTGGCTTATACTTTAAGGATCGGATCTGGATCGGTACCAGCTGGCCGATACCCGGTCCAGCAAAAATATGCGGTATTGAACCGATATCCGATCCAAGTATCGGGATCGGTGCATCCCTATTTCGCTTAACATTATGTTCAATGTTTACACTTTTTCAATTTCATTACAAAACTGAAGGCTTTTAATTCAGGCTCCCATCACCTATACCACAGTCAACCACCAGGAGTGATAGTTATATTGTTTTAACTCAATTAGGCTAAGTCAACAAGGGGAAATGTAACTTTAGCGATTGATTAATCTGCTTGTTAAGTGGTGACGTGTTGGTGACGTATGTAATACTGTTTCCGGGTCCAAGCCGCCACTCATTTGAATAAACAAAATATTCGTTTATGATCTCTTTTTATTCATATCACACATTAAAGTGAATTTTATATAAGCTCATAGTGTACACAACAATCACTGGGCTTGCTGCATCACAAATACCAACATTTTAACAATTTATAAAAAAAATGAATCACTGTCTGGCCATCAGATATTAGGCATATGTATTGCGATCGTGATTTTCGAAAGTATTACACCGCTTTGTAAACGTTTAATATTAGCATATGATGAGTCTCCTCATTCAGTTTCATAGAGCACTTGGACCTGGAAGCTCCTTCGCGTGACGTCACGCTTAACAAGTGGATATGGGTGTAAACCTACACTGGTCTCACGGTTCGGTTACGATTATCATGCCATCGATTTAATTCGATATCTCGGTGCATTACAATGCATTGACGATGCTTTCCATAAGCAATTAGATTTTTTCTTTACACCACAATAATTTTTTTTAAAATTAAAATCTATGAATATATTAATATTTATATATTATTTTTAATACAATTTTGTCAATTAATACAAGCAGTAAGATATGTGAACTGTACCTTTACTTTTACCTGCTCAAAGAAAACTCTTTTTGAATGTTTTTAGACAAAACTCAAATACATACAGACGAAAACATGAGCGTTTATAGCAAATGAACTAATATAAATATTATCCCGCTAGCTTTTTGAGCGCTGACAAGCGAGGTCCTAAAACCTTATGATCTGTCATTGTCTTCACCCGCTCAACAGAAAGGGCTGCAATTAGCATTTAAAATAAATAATGACTTGGGCCAGACAGAATCTGCAGACGTTTTTTTGCTATTTCTGCTGAGAATTTTGGTAAAAATCTGCGGATTTATTCTAGGAGTATCATAACTAAAACCTTAAAATGTGAAATAAAAAATATCTTTTACATTTTTTTTAATGTTTAAAATGCAAATCCAATGAGATTAACAGTAAATAGTTAACTGTAAGTAAATAAACAGAATTAATGATGGGCTAAAAATCTGCAGAAATCTGAAAAATCTGCGGAATTCTGCGCGCGCAAATTTCGTGTGGGCCTACCGATGAGTGACGGTGGATGAATAGCCACGGTTACAGTCGATATGCGCATAATACGCGGTTATCACAGGTAATCCATAATAGACGCGGCGAAGAAAACTCGCACCTCAGGCACGCTGTTGTCTGGATCCAAAAGTTTCACTTTAACAGCCGAGAGGAGAGAAAAGTTAACCCACGAACACCCCAGCGGGCCAAGTGTCTAAAGTGTGTGTGTGAGAGAGAGAGAGGCAGAGATGGATTTTTACAGCATTTTTCCCTAGTAGTGAAATAGCGGCTCGTGCTGTACCTCCTTCGGTGTCAATGAAAGACTGTCGAGCACACTCACCAGCAGTGAATTGTGCATAATTATCTACCTTTTTAAGTAATAGGAGCGGTTTATTTACTCGCCCTCGCTTCCTTCGCCACTAAATCGCGCTAAATGAATGTAAATGACGTCAGTACGTAATAACCGGTTATGACCTATTACCAGGGCCAGACGGAATCTGCGGACGTTTTTTGCTATTTCTGAGGAGAATTTTGGTAAACATTTGCGGATTTCTGCGGATTTATTCTAGTAGTATCATAACTAAAACCTTAAAATGTGACATAAAAAATATCTTTTACATTTTTTTTAATGTTTAAAATGCAAATCCAATTAGATTAACAGTAAATAGTTAACTGTAAGTAAATAAACAGAATTAATGATGGGAAAAAATCTGCGGAAAATCAGCGAAAAATCTGCGGAAATCTGCATGCGCAGATTCCGTGTGGGCCTACGTATTACTGAACCGATATCGAATTGTCCCCATCTGCATCGCGGTGCACCGAAGAAACAATTAATTTTGACACCCCTATTGATAAAGCACTGCGAGTAGCCCGTTTCAGCATTGAGATTTGAATTCAAGCCCACTTAACGTTTCATTTGATGTGCGAACATTATTTGTGACCTGGTTTGTTCTGGTACCAGGTTATTTATTTACCTATTTTAAGTTGTGCCAGATTGTTTTTTCCTCCTTTTTTCAGTCCTGAGGCAGACATCCCAAGTCTCTCGGAAGTTCTGTAATGCCTAGTTCACACTACAGGATTTTAAGCCTGATTTTAACCAGTTTTGGAAGTTAACAAGCTCGCCGACAGATCGGGCTGTGATCGAAGAAAAATCTGCGGGTGCACGGCGCTCGGCAGTCTTTATGTGTGAACTACTGAACAACGCATCAAAGAGGCTCGCTGAAGCGTCGCCGACACCTCGCAGACGGAAATCCAATATTTAGCATGCTGAATATTCCAGAGCAGTCAGCCGACTTGACCCCACATGTGGTCAGATCTAGTGACGAGCTGCAGCCAATGAGAGAGCATATCAGCATGAGCTGATTGGCCGTGTGTTCAGGAGCTGAACAGAAACGTCTGTGATTGGCCAGAATGGGCATCAATGCACTCGCTTCATTCTGTGTTAACACGGACAGGAGAGTAGGCTATATTAACAGTGCAACTAGAATTCTGTAACTATTAGAATTACCAGAATGGTAAGAATCACATCATATTTACATTTAAAGCTTCTATTGAGATGTTAAAATCAAGCTTTGAATGTCTGTCATCATATTTTATGACAGCTTTACCCTAAAAAATATTCTCTTTTTTGGTAATACAGCCTATAAATATGTAGCCTCGCTTTCATTTTCACTGTCAGACAGGAGCTATTTCGCGACACAGAAAGATATATCTGAAGTAAATTTATGTTTTTGCTATCAGAAAGTTTAGTTTATTTTAGCAGGAGGTTGCTAGGTAAAGAAATGCATGCATAATGTAAAGTCACAGCGAAAAGAAGCAGATATGCATGCAGTCGTTTTGACCAATATGGTAATTAAAGGTAGACATGCTCGGCTCTTTACTGTTTGGAATTTAAAAAAAATAACAGTGTTAGAAAGAAATACACAGATATTTAGAAAACGTCAGGGTGTTATAGATATGTTCGTTTTATTTCAAAGAGTTATAAAATTAGAAAAATTAAAAACTCTCTGTGTATCTCTCCACTTGAACTTTGCAGATGAGTGATTGATCCGCTGATGCATCAGCTGACTGATGATGTTTTTAAATGCTCCCTTAAAAGCTTGAAACGCTGTCTGTGATGTAATCAGCACACAAGCAGCCAATAGTGTTTTTCTTTTTCTGACTCCTCCCTCAAAATTTCATTGGCTGTGGTTTGGTAGCTTGACTGAACTGTTGGCGAACAAGTTGTTGTCAGATCATGTAGCGTGGGACCCCGCTCTAGTGGATCATTTGCGTAGTGTGAACACCACAGTGATTAAAAGACACAAAATCAAGTCATGTAGTGTGAAGTGCACAATGATCTGCCGATGTTTAAAATCCTGTAGTGTGAACTAGGCTTAAGTCTTCCGCAAATGCATAAAGACTCCCGGACTGCCCGCAAACGAATGATAATCTTCCGGAAATCGCGCGTCTCCCTCCCGCTCCTCAAATACTTTGCGCACCTCTCTCCACCACACGTCGCGCACACTCCGCCTACACCCCACCCGGTCTTCACTTGCGCTAAAACCTGTTTGAAACAATAAATGCTGAATGCCGCATAGTCTGTCTGAGTCTGTCCTCATTTCGAAGCGTAGCCTAAATATAGTCATAAATGGTGGTTATTCTGACAAGAGACTTAGCTGTTGTTATTTTTAGTTGCTTTAATAGTGTGGACCACTATTTTCTTTTTGATCCTCAGAATTTTGGAATCCAGTCGCGGGCCGGATTGAACGGCTCAGCGGGCCGGATTTGGTCCGCGGGCCACCAGTTGATGATCAGTGCTTTACAGTATGAGGTTTACATGTGGGCATTCCACAATACTCTCTAACCCTCGCAGCCAAGTATCGCCGATTTCTCTTCGGCCCCGCCCGGGGACGCTTCAGTAAGAAAGATCCTCCATCCAGATCAGTTTAAACGTCAGTTCAATCATCAGGGCCCAGTTTTTCAAAAGTAATCCACTAGGATTTTGGATAACGGATTGGATCAAATCTTGAAAATGGGTTTTTCAAAAGAAAAAATGGATTACATAATCGGATTAGATCACGTAATCCAATCTTGGTTTTGATCCAGATCAAACCTTTAGTTTGGGTTTTTCAGACCTTTTTTGTAAGATTTGGATCACTTTGATCCAAAAAATCTGGATTAAACTGATCCCATCAGAAGGGTGGAATCAGCGTGGATTTCATGCCCAAAATGTAATGAACACTTTAAAAATGTATCGAATAATTCTATATTTGGATCATGCAGCAGTATCTTACAAGATATCATATTTAGTCATGAGGTTTTAGTTGTATTTGTTTATCCATCAGGTAGGCTTTAACGTATTCAGCCTTTCAGTATAGGCCTACAGCAAAGTGGAAAGGCCTCATAAAATAATCCCCCAAACAGCTGTCAAAATTGACCAACAACAATAAATTTCATTCCGTCATTAATAAAAAAAATATATATATACTCATCACAATGGAAAATATTTTAGTTTTTAGCATAATAACCGATAAAATGCAAATAATGGCAGTCACAGATTTTTGAAATCACTTTCAACAATTGCAAAAAGAGACTGAAAGGGCAGAAGCACAGCTTCATCTGGCAGAGAAACAACTGACTCTGACCAAACTGCAGCAAACCAAAGCCGGACTTGAGATTCACCTCCTAAAGGTTACGCTCAGACAAACTGGTCTCTCCACATCAGATGAGGAAGTCTAAAATTGTTGCAGAGTTTTTGGCATTAAGTCTTTTTGTAATTCAATACATCTATATTTTATAAATTTTTTTTTTTTTTTTTTTTTTTTTTTAAATGTGTTGTGTTTTCATTGAGTGATTTCCTATCCTGTTTAAGCACTGGTTATCCAGATTTAGTGATCCTAAAAAGTTCCTATCCGGATCAGATTGATGCAATCCGATGTTGTTTTGAAAAACTGGCTTAAAAAGTAAGCTGGATTACGTGATCACGGATCGCAAAAAAAGGATTACCAAATCCGGATCAATTTTATCCGGATTAAACCTTTTGAAAAACTGGGCCCAGTTGTTAGGCAGAACAGCAAATCTGCACAGAAAACGCATACAAATAACAGAGCCTGCAGGAGAGTGAGCTTGTGCCCCTCCCGTTCGTGAAGAAGAGATGCAACTTTTTGTTGATAACAAGTACCGAGGAGTTAACTTCTCGGTTATCAGTCACACAAAGGCACAGCTGTTACGAAGCAAAATTCTTTGAGGTTAAGCACATAAGGTTATATGAGGATAAACACATCAGCATAAGTTCATGTAATTAGTTAAAAACCGAATTAAACTATTCATGCAAGGATTAGTCTATTAATGCATAGGATGAAGTTAAAATCGTCAAACATTCCTTCAAGAGCTCAAACAAATAGTGTTGTAAAACCTAAAAGTTTCTTATTCATTTTTTACAATTAGAATGTATTAAAACTAGAATCAGAAATGGGCAATAAAAAAAAACAACCAATAATACCTCATATTTTCAGTGATATAAATGCCGTGATTGTGCTGGCAGAACTTAGTGAGTGGAAGGAAATCAACAAAACGATAAAGCTATGCAACTGTTTCTACAAAACGAACACTAATAATTACAAATAAAGACCTAGACTCCTATTTTTCACTCAATTGACCCAACAACAAAATCATCAAGTCAAGAAGTATATAATTTCTGTGACGCTCCACAGCAGGGGTGCAACGATTATAGATTTTGGTTGCACGAATATAGTCTGAGAAATAATCACGGTTATTATGCATTTATTAATTTCAAAACAGGACTAGTTTAGAAAATCACATGAAAACTCCTTATGTTTCTAGGTGTTGTTTATTGCTGCTCGGTAACCAAATAATACAGCACATACTAATATTAAACACAAACAATAGTCCAAGTTTTCTCTTTGTGCTTAAAAACAAGTGACATTTTTTTGACATTTAAACATAAATAATTTACGCTGTAAATAAATGACAGAATAATGAGTAAATAAATGAAAAGGAGAATAAAAAAAATAGTATTTGTCTAATGCAAGGCTTGAAATTAACTTTGTTACTTGGGAGCAGCCACCAAAAATGAACGAGCGCCACTGCATATTGTATATTAACAGTTTTATTGTATTTGAAAACAACATCAATCAGGACTATCAAAAACAGAAGCTAACAAATTCTATTATGACGCTGATATTTGTGCAACAATTCCAAAATTAATGTCTTATTATAAAATATTAATGATGACAATAATACTAACAATGTTTTACATTTCTAATTATCACGCTGCCTTGAATGTGCTCAAATGTGAGTTATCTGCAGCTGTTACATTGACAAATAAAAGTATGGTTTGCGTCAAGTAGGGTTGGGCGATGTTGATCAATTTGCCATCGTACAATGTCTAATGTGAAACATCGCGATAGATGATGGCATCGTCATCGTAGGCGAGGGTGGGGGTGGTTGTTGTTAAATATCAATTAATTCATAGCGAATTAATTAATTGTGGTAGCAAAAAATGTCTGCAGATTCCATCTGGCCCTGCCCATAACCAAATCACAAATAAATAAATAAAGTTACACACAAATTATCACCTGTCAATCACTTTTTTTCCGCGGGACTCTAGCATGAATAGGCGGAGTGATCTGTGTCGTTATAATGGCTTTTTCCCACAGCTGGTGGAGGAGACGAGAGTTGGTTTGGAGTTCACTTTAATTTGTATTGTGATTGATGATAACTTCCTTATTTTATTATTATTATGAGACAATAATAACAAGTAAAGATGCTAGGGCTCGACCGTTTTGGTCGCATATGCGCCCGCAATTTTATGCGACCTAAAAATATATTTGGAAGCATTTGTGCGAGTGCATAAATTGTTGCCGTGCGACCTGTTTTTACTGCAAAATCGTCACCGCGTCTGCAGATATAGGAGACATTTATGCAGAATGCATCTTTAAACCTAAAACCGTCGAACGCAGCGCTCAGGAACAGGTTAAATTGTTATGTGAACTTGCTGAAGTAAAAAAAGCCCGCAATGCTTGCCCCGCCTTTGTGCTCTTCTTATTGGCCCACTGCTCTAGAACTGAACGCGAATGGATTGGTTAATATCAGCTGTCAATCACTCACTCAATGCCTTCAGATGACGAGCCACAACCGCCAAAATGTGAAGCGCTGAAGATGAGAAATGAAAAGTCCACTGACAGATTTAGTTTTAGAAACCACCTAAAGTTACTAATAATGGCACATCTTATTAGTGATCATGTGCTGAATGTTAATCCACCATTTACACTTTTCCAAGAGTGGATAAAAGGCTTCCAGTGGCTTCAAGTCCGCTATGAAAATAACTAAAGCCATTCACTGTAAAGTCTGTGGGACGGGGTTTGCAGGTAACATCGTTTAAGCGCAAGAGGTACAGTATAATCCTTCATTTATTCCTCACGATGCTGTCAGCCGTGCAAGCAGCAGCTATATGTAAAATTTAACACGGCTCATGAAAAGGCCGTTATTGCTATTAAGATGACATGCAAATAGTAAGTTATATATCAATATAAATGTGGGGCGGGCGATGGATTGCGATGCCGGCTCAGCATCGTAAAGTTTATCAGCCAGCGTCGATAGACGATGCCATCGTCCATCGGCCCAACCTTAGCGTCAAGCAAAAATGAAGCATTGCAGTGAGAAATAAAAATTTTGCACTATTGTTTTTATACATATATACTATACTAAAGTCTCTTTTCTAGTCTTTGACTATACTGTGTTAGATTTTACATTTAGCGTCCATTTGCGCTGAACACGCAGTGAATGCAAAGCATCAAGATTCGGGCCATTAAACAGCTGATACACTCTGAATTTTCCAGCAGTCTCCGAAATCACTAGATTGATCTCGACTGGCGGATTACTGATCTCTCGGATTAACATGCCCTCAATCGGCGCCATTATTTGTAACTTTAAGTGGGTTTGCAAACCTGTGTACTTTTCATTGCTTCTTCCCCAAACTTCAGCCGTTTGCAGTTCTCGCAGTCACACATCTCCCTGTCATCTCAACTAGGTGCGGCTGAAAAGCGTGAGCGCGTTGCGTCGCATGTGCGTCTCTCAATTAGAAATAACCAACTTACACGAGCTTGCCTGCAGTTTTGTTCTGTGCGGAAACGCGGTGTTGAGAAGCCTTTACGATTAATTAATCGTGACAAATTAAAGCGCGGTTAATAGTGAAACCGGTTAATCATTGCATCCCTACTCCACAGGTTCAAGGAGATGACAAAATGCAGCATGTACGATTTAAATTTATGAAACAATGATTATTATTAATAGTGATGGTGAAATGAAGCTTCCTGAAACAGTGCTCAACTCAATTCTATTGGAAAAAGGTTTGTTACTCGAAGCTCTCTAAATCAGATCTCAATGAGAACCTCTGCTGGATAAAGTGTGGTGAAAGCAATGTGTTGCAAAAATGTCAAATGTTCACAACTGACCAACTCATTTATGTAGTAATACAATAATAATATAAACAAATTACGTTACATTACACTAACGATGACTGTAGTAAAATCCAAGGTATTCCTAAGTGTTTACATTTGATCTATTCCAATCAGAATCAGTTTTATTGCCAAGTGTGCTTCACACACACAAGGAATTTGTTTTGGCAACAGAAGCTTCCAGTGTACATAAAGTGACGAAGTGACGCAGTCAGTCAAAAAGATCTGGATGTTGAGTTGTATGTACAGATATGCTGTAAATATACAGGTTATAAGGTGCTGTGTACAAGTGCGTACAAGAAAGTATTGCACGTTTATTGCACAGTAGGGGAATATTTAACTGTTCATGAGGTAGATGGCCTGAGTAAAGAAACTTTTCCTGTGTCTGGCTGTTTTTGTGCTTGGTGCTCTGTAGCGCCGACCAGACAGTAACAGTTTGAACTGGGCTCGTAAAATCACTCTGGATGACTCAAACCCAGCACACTACCTGTTCAAATCGATTCTACACCCACACTCTCGTTTCGGCAATGCCTGCATGGGAGGTGAATGCTCTAAGGAAGAGGCTATGAGAAAGACTTTTGCGCCGTATTTGTCAGCTGCACTTTTACGCACTATACTACAATATGCAATGGCATTCTTTAAAAATAGCTGTAAATAATACACTTAAGTATGGTTCAAAATCTTTTTACTATAAATTACTATTGCATTTTAGTTTAATTACTGGTGCGTGGGACCGGTGCAGTGCTTTGAAGCACTAGAAATGTACAGTTGAAGTCAGAATTATTAGCCCCCCTGTTTATTCCCCCCCCATTTCTGTTTAACGGAGAGCAGATTTTTTCAACACATTTCTAAACATAATAGTTTTAATAACTCATTTCTAATCACTGATTAATTTTATCTTTGCCATGAAGACAGTAAATAATATTTACTAGATATTTTTCAAGACACTTCTATACAGCTTAAAGTGATGTTTAAAGGCATAACTTGGCTAATTAGGTTAACTAGGCAGGTTAGGATAATTAGGCAAGTTATTGTATAATGATTGTTTGTTATGTAGACTATCGCAAAAAAAAAAAGCTTAAAGGGGCTAATAATTTTGACTTTAAAATGGTGTTTAAAAAATTAAAAACTGCTTTTGTTTTAACCAAAATAAAACAAATAAGACTTTTTCAGAAAGAAAAAATATTATCAGACATACTGTGAAAATTTCTTTGCTCTGTTATGCTGTGTTCACACCAGAAGCGGAAGAAGCGTCAAGCGCGATTGATTTACATGTTAAGTCAATGCAAACGCACGAATAGACATCCTTCGGCGTGTTACGCGCAAATGGCGCGAATTGCGTGATTGGCACGGCGCGAATTGAGCTTTTGCGCATTTAAAGAATCTGAACTTCTGCGGACATTCGCGCCATATTAACCAATCAGGAGCTTGCTCTTGTGGGGGCGTGATTATGACGTAGCGCCTGTTGTTGGTATCCCGGGGGAAAATCCTCCTGCTTACACCGACAACAGTTCATCAAACTGGGCTCGGCTCAGTCAGAAGCACAACTGAAAGCCTCCGTCATCCAGGTCTAGTTTCTGGAGGAGTTTATGAGCTCACAGAGCTGGGTGCACCTCTGAAAGGATCTAGTGGACTCAGACACTGCTCCAAACAAATCGACGCTGTTTTTTAGCCTTCATAAAGCACATAAACACAGTTATTTTATTAATAACATCCATGTTAGCCATTTAGCAATGAAGCTACAGTCACCGGGCAGACAGAAACCCTGCCCATGACGCGAATCCGTGTCTGTTCTGAAGTAAATTTGACGTGCAAATGAAGCAAATTTGACGCGCGAATGAAGCGAGTAAATTTAAATGTTCACTCGTCTATTTACATACAAATAGTGTGATTTATCCTCGCGTTTCGCGTCTGGTGTGAACGCAGCATTAAACAATTTGGGAAAATTTAAAAAAAGAAAAACCTTTGAATCAAAATTCAAAGCAGACATGTGGGTATAGGTGAAAATGAAGCTTCGGATGGCACTGATCACGAGATGATGGCAAAACAAATCAAGCTCCAATACACTGCTTCACTGTGAGATGTATCATTTTTTTGATACATGCTTCGAAGCCTCAATGCACAACGTCACTTCACTAATAAATAACAAAAATTTGAACTTATACAGAATTGAATGATGTATTCTCTGACTAAATGTAACTGCATGTTAGCTAATTACATATTCTTACCACTATAAATGTCAAAAGTAAATTTAGAGCCTTGCTCTCAGGTCAGAAACTGACTTCCCACTCTTTCAGTTCTTAAATTACATGTCGTAACACTCCTTGGTCTTCACAAGTGAAATACACTACACTGTTTTATGATAATAGGGCTGCACGATTTGAAGAGAAAAAAAACGAATTTATCTGATTAAAATTTCGATTTAAAATGCGATTTACAATAATCTCAAATAAGAGCTGTAGGTTTGATGAGGTGGTTTTAACAGCACAAAAGAAAGACCAAGCATAATCACAAAGTACGCTACACTATGCTAACTGTTTATTTAAAACCACTTTTTTCAATAAAGTTGTCAGTTGTCATGACATTAAGAAAATATCTACAGTATTTTAAATTCAATTAAATACATGTTATATAAAATCGTGTATATATATAAAACCTTTATAACCTTTACGCTGGATTGATACTTTCGCCTGGCGCCGCGTCTCGAACCTCCGCTGACTGTACCTCGCGAAACGGACGAGGCTTTAATACTTGCCGCATTTGCCGTTGTGATATTCTTTAAAACGACAGGGGGCGGGGTCAAAAGAAGCTGACCGTAAAGTCAGACAGATAAAGAGTTTCCGGAACTGCGTCATATCATTAATATCATTCAAGATTTTTTAACTAATTATTTTTAGAAATAATTTTAATAATTATGAAGATTTTTATAACCATTCAAGACTTGTTTTTTAATCAGACTTTCATGCATCGCTTGCTTTTTTTCATATCTTACCTATTAAAGTTTATTAAAATATTATTGACAACAAAACATTACGGAAGAGGCATTAAAATATTTTTTTCTCTTGTTTTGTCATGATCACAACTTAATTTACCTCGTGATCTCGACGTAACAAAAGTTGTTCTCATGATCACGACTTATTTTCTCATCATCTCGACATAACAAAAACTTATGTCGTGATCATGACTTATTTTTTTTGCTTTTATTTATTTATTTATTTATGTATTAATTATTATTATAATTAGTAGCAGTAGTATTAGTAGTAGTATTAACTGTACGTTCACACCGAGAGCGTCAAAGTAGCCGGAAGTCATTCATTTTCAATGGGAACCAGCGGCGAGGTGCAGCGTCTTCGCCAGTGTGGGCGTCAAGGAGAGTTGAAATCAAGTCAACTTTATGATAATGAGCTGTGACGCAGTTCGGCGGCAAGCAATCAGAATGTAGAAGTCCACCGCTTGAGAGGATTCCAGAGAACACAGTTACTGTGAACTGTAGTTCCGACCACAGTTGTTCCCAAGGGTTTTAATATTACGGTCGCCGGATTTCCAATTATTTGTAACGTTTTTCTTACAGGAACATACATTAAAAAGTTACTGGCGAGTTACTGGTGTGCATCAATGTTATATATTTTTTCTTTAAAAAAGCGGGAATCTCATGCGACAATACAAAACGGTATGCTTCAGAATATTTCAGGCATATGGACACATTGGATAATTAAGTGAAGCAAAGCCACACCACATGCAACTTGATCTTCCGTAGTTAAATGAATTCGATAATAAGTGCGCAACATCTTCACGCTGGAAAGCATGTTTTATGCGGGAATGTAACTGATTTGCTGATATGCTGCAACGGCTCCTTGAAACACGAGATTAATGTAGCAAATTTTGACGCTCTCGCTGCTTTCGGTGTGAACGTACAGTTAATATCTGGCAAATGTCAGGAGTGGGACACCGGCCTTGTGAACAGGAAGAGAAAAACTGCAGACGCGCATTCGTGCAACACATTAAAGGCGTTCAGAACAGCCATAATATGAAAGCAAACGCTCGTGCTTATGATGAATGTACATTCATGATTATATTCATGTATGTGAATATATACCATTATTTACAATAATATTCCCTCAACTGTTACCATTTTAAAGCAATTCTATAATAATAATAAAAAAGTGCATTTATTTATTAATAATAATAATGAAAAAAATAATTAATACATAAATAAAAGCAAAAAAAAAGTCGTGATCACGACATAACCCGTTTTCTTGTGATCACGACATAACAAGAGAGAAAAAATATTTTAATGCATGGCCTCTTAGGACTTCCGTAGAACATGGGTTGCTCTACAAATATATATTTTTATTATGGCAAGAATAAAGGCAAAAAAGAAAACTTGTAAAACAAAAACTGGCCAGTTTTTGTTGTCTTATGCTAAAAAGGCAATAATGGTCAAACATTCCTGACCATTATCACCAATAAAACCTAGAAAAACAGGGCATCAGCATTGTAAACAGATAGGTTCAAATATTATTTACCAGTTATCAAAAGATAAGCTGTTCCTTAATTATAGTTTTGTAACTATTAAATTGTTTTCAATTCAAAATTGTAATATATACATCAGTGTAAAACCTATGAATGGAGGAAAAACATTCTGTAATTGTGTACCTGGGTCTCTACTTTTGCGTGGCCTCAGGTTTTGCCAAGCCAATAGCCGAGAATTATTGATAATCTAGTTATCTCTGGCTGTTTCTCAATTCCAAGAACGCAGAGAACGGACTTACGTTCTTGTGGAGACTGGTCTTGCCAGGTGTCCTCGGAAGAACAAACCGTGAGAACAGAGAACGCGTCTTGTGAGAAATGAGATGCTGCGTTCTTCCTGATGGTCACATGACCTTCACGTGTTTTTAATGGAAAAGTATTTCAACATTACAGCGTTCATACGATTTATTGTTTTCCCCCTTTTCAAAATATATACTCTGCATAAAAACATTAGAAATATACATTGCACAATATAAGTAAAATTGATTTTAATACGAATTTTAGCAAACAAACACCCTTTATGTGTTTATTCCTTTATTAAGATGTCCATGGTGATGTCTATATTCACCGTTTCATTTAGGGAAACTCCTGAGGTAAATAACTTCTATCTCTGAACTTTAATAATAAATCTAAATAAAATGCTGCGCTTCCCACTTCCAGTCGCAATGACTTCTGGGACTTCTAGAGTGAGATCAGTGCTCAAGTCTGCATCGGGTACGTCCTCTATATCACGAACACATCTGGGAAGTTTCACGCGTCCTCTGTTCTTGCGGTCTTGAGTATTGGAACTGAACTTTGGCAGCTGATGATGACGTTACATGAGAACACGAGGACGCAAGACCACTGAAGAAACAGCCTCTATAATTAGGGATCATAAAGATGTCTGTACAGGCGTACGTGTTTCAGACAAAATCTCTTCAAAGTGGTTCATATTCAACTCAAGTCAAATGCGGTGCCGCGCAAACTGTTTGTTCAAGTCTCAAAAAAAATCGAACGCTCTGCCATCCAAAATCATGTCGCGCGCACCCAAAGCGAACCTCTGCAAACTTTGTGATGATGTCACATTCGCCGTGCACACTCAAGCGAACCGAGTATAAACCAGGCTTTACAGCAGGCAGATATATGAACTGTACCTTTAATTTTACCTGCTCAAGTAAACACTCCTTTCGAATATATCAAACAAAGCTCAAGGACATGCAGAGAACATGAGCATTTATAGCAAATTAATAAATGTTACTATTATCCCGCATACCCTTTGAGCATTGTTAGGTGAGTTCTTAAACACCTGTGATTGGCCATTGTGTTCCCGCACTCAACGGAAAGGGCTGCGATTGGCTTTAACGATTAGCGCGGCTCTGGCGTTATTCACCAATGATTTATACAGATAAATGGTCGCGGTTAGCTAAGGTTACGGTATTCACCGCTGATCCATGATAGACATGTTGGAGAAAACTCACGCTGCAGAATAACACTCGTGTGTGGATCCACAAGAATCACTGTAACAGCTAGAGAGGAGAGAAGCGTTACTTCACGCAAGCTGGTCAAAGGTCCACACACACACACACAGAAAGACAGAGAGAGAGAGAGAAGCAGAGCAGAGATGGAGTTGACCGCTTTAATTTCATCTCCATTGCAGTGAAATTGGGTCTTGTGGGTTCTGCTGTAATGTTAGTAGGATTGTTTTAATTACTCGTGCTCGCCTCACTCGCCGCCATAGTAATAATCGCACCTTTTCAAATCACGATTTCGGTTCAGAATCAATTAATCATGCAGGCCTACTAAATAATCCATGCCTTCCTGTTTACGCTAACAAACAGTCAAAACACACACAGTGTGATGTGAGAACAAACAAGACTACAGCAATAAGTCATGTGGTAAACACAGTAAAACAAACCACCCTCTCTTAACCTCTATCGAATCATGTATTGATGCAGCTTTCCTTACCCCAAGACTAATGGTGCTTTCACACCTGCCTTATTTAGTTCGGTTGAATCGCACTAGAGTTCCTTTTCCCTCTTGGTATGGTTCGTTTGGGCAGGTGTGAATGTAGCAATCGTACTTGAGTGCGCACAAAGCGGACCAAAAAAGCGTACCGAGACCACCTCTTCAAGGAGTTCTTCATGTTCTCGCCACAAACAAACAGCTCCAGGGTTTGTTTAAAAGCTTACCGTGACCTCCTTGAAGAGGTGGTCTCGGTACGCTTTAGAACGAACCCTGGAGCGGTTCGTTTGTGGCGAGAACATGATCCGAACTAAAACAGACCCAACCGCAAAAGGTACTGCACCTTTTTGGGCTAATCCAGTTGCCGTAGGTTGATGTGCTGTGCATTATGGAATGTGGAGGAAAAGTATTTGTTGACAGCGCTTTACCAAAAGAAAGAGAGAAGGGGAAACCATTACCTGATGGATCGTTGGTAATATTTCCAGAAGATGACCATGTCGCAGTTTAGCTAAATTAATTCACGCCTTCTCCTGAAGTGACGTGCGACGCACTTTCGCCGATTGCAATGCCGCTCTTAAACATTGTTTTTCAGCTGCAGCCGCACTTCATTCTCAAACTTTATAGTTTGTCTAAAGTGATGTATACAAACTATATAGTATACTATGAGCAGGGATACAATCAGCCAGCGCAGTCGTAGCTCCATAGTCAAAAGCTACATTTTGTGTCTGCCGGTATGTTTACTTGCGGGAGTTCCATTGGCATTTTCCCGCACGTGAATTCTGACTAATCGATAAACAGTTTAGGAAATATCTTCAATAACATCTGGCCAATGAGTGATGTGGATTTTGTCACATGACTGCATTTTGGTTCTTTTCAACTGGTTCGGACCAAAGCAATCAGTGTGGTGTGAAAACGACCCAAAGACGGCAGAAAATTCTACAATGTATCATTTGTTGCCCTTGGTCCGGACTAAATTACCCAAACTACAGACGTGAAAGCACCCTAAAGCGTAACTCAAATGTGTTTGAGAAGTGTGCTAAAGAAAGTAAAGATTAGGGATGCACCGATATAATGTTTTGGGATCCGATCCTGATGCCAAAATTATGAGTATCGACAGATCCAATCCCGATACTGTGCGTTTTTTTTTGTTTTTTTTTCAGTTTCTACAGTTCAGGTAATAAACTCAAATAATATATCTTCTTTAGTAAAATAACAGACCTATAGGCCTACTATACATGACAGACGGCACAATCTAACTAAAAACATGATGCTTGCTATAAACTATAGGCTACATTATGTAAGCATTCCTTATGACAGGCTACCACTATTCACCCTATTCGATAGGCTACCACTATTCACCCTATTCGTAAGTAAAAAAAAATCAGCCTTTTAGCAAAGCCTGATATTTTTTCTGCAGGTTAAACTAAACTAAACCGTCTTAAACTCACCGTCTTGAGTGAGATGGAGAAACTAAAAACATGTCTGAAAAAAACATTTTTGTCTGAAAAGTTTTTATTTTGAAACTAATTCCGTTTGGTATAATTTGTTGGTTATTTCAATGTATCTTTGTTGGACTGTTGTCTACAAAATAAACAAGAATTTTTAAGGTGACGATAAAAACAAGGGCCGCTTATGCTTCAGCGCACAAACTGACAAACTGGTCTGTTAAATTAAATATTAATATAAATAAAATGACAGTGAAATATTCACAATTTCAGAGTAGCCTAAATAATTTTCTGTTAATGACAATCCATATTGCGCCGTCAGTTTCACTTTTATTAATTGAATCAACTACTTTGACCACAATGAGCCAGGCTTTACAAACTATTCACAGCACCGAAGGATTCCCCACAGAAAAACAAACTCCGTCAGCAGGATGAGAGAACAGAAACTCATTGTGAGAATAATTTTACGAAGCGGCGCATGTTGCGTCTGCGCAGCCGGTGTGTGAATGTGTGATTCATGCATCACCGAGACCCAGCGCTCAGCCCTCCGGACACTTCCAAAACAGCAGCACAAAGGGGAGAAATCAGTGCGTTGAAGATCTGTCCAATGTATTATTGAGCCTTTTCTCATTTAAAGCTTCAGGTAGGCCTACTTTGTGTGTGAAGAGCAGGTAATAACCATCTCTACTCCAGTGCTGCAAATGCGATCGGCTGATCTAACAGACAAAGTGCAATATGATTTAGAAACAGCAATGAACTCCTTGTTGCAGATATAGTAGGCCTACAACATGACTTTCTAGTGCCTTATAATAGGCTACCTTTGTGGCTTTTGTTGGCTTATAAGTTACACATAATATAGCATGTGCGCAAGATCGGATTAGGATCGGTACCAGCTGGCCGATACCCAATCCAGCAAAAATATGCGGTATCGAATCGATATCCGATCCAAGTATCGGGATCAGTGCATCCCTAGTATAGATTAGAGGTAACATGTTTTAGTGTTTTTAACATGTTGGTTTTTACGTATGTCATTGTTTTGTCTCTACCTCAGATATGACTGCAGTAAAGGAAGAACTGAGTGACCAGATTAAGGAAGAGCAAGATTTCAAAACTGAAATCAAAGATTCCACTTGCTCACAGACTGAAAAAGTAGGCCAAAGGAGTGATTTCTCTTGCCAACTCTGTGGAAGGAATTTCAGTAACAAAAAAAACCTTAAGGTCCACATGAGAGTTCACACCGGAGAGATGGCTTGCAAGCAGTGCGGTAAGGTTTACAGTCGAAAACACAACCTCAAAAAGCACATATGCCGTCACATCTGCAGTACATGTGGAATGAGTTTTACGAATAAAACAAGACTCGACGTCCACATGAGAATTCACACCGGAGAGAAGCCCTTCACATGCACTGAATGCGGAGTGAGCTTTAAGCACAAGCAGACTCACAAAATCCATATGAGAATTCACACCGGAGAGAAGCCGTACACGTGCACTGAATGCGGAGCCAGTTTTGGGTACAGTCGAAGTCTCAAAGACCACATGAGATTCCATGCTGATGTAAACCCCTACACCTGCCACCATTGTGGAAAAGAATTCTGTCGAAAAGGATACCTTAATATCCACATGAGGATTCACACTGAAGAGAAGCTTTTGTCCTGCCAGCATTGTGGAAAGTGTTTCTCCTATCAAAATGAACTGAAAGAGCATTCGCTAACTCATTTCGACTTTTAAGACGTTAACATAAAGACATGACTTGCAAATTAATATGGTGGAAAAAAAGTCATAACAGCAACTCGGGGTTTTCGAAAAGCACTTAGAAGCCTCTCAGCTCTTCAGATTTTTACACTTATTTAAAGGGATCCTATTATGCCCATTTTTACTCTGAGGTCCCTAGAGTGTGTATGTGACGTTTTATCACACAGATAATGTTTTATAACTCAGAGTTTCATCCTAATTGTGGCATTTTGGTCAGTCACTTTATTCTCATATGATATGTGAACGACTCGTACAGCTTAACATTTCTTCGAGTAAGAATGACGTTGACTGCAAATTTGTCTGACCATTGGTACCATTCGGCAGTGGAGACGTAGCTAACCATATCATACGACTTAGTGGAAACGAGGCTTTTCACATTTATAGCACACTGAAAAGTTCACAGGCAACGCAATCTCAGGTATGTTTACGTTCTAAAGGATACAGTGCGTCCGGAAAGTATTCATAGCGCTTTATTTTTTCCACATTTTTATGTTGCAGCCTTATTCCAAAATGGATTCAATTCATTTATTTCCTCAAGATTCTACACACAATCCCCCATAATGACGATGTGAAAAAGGAGTTTTTGAAAGTGTTGCAAATTTATTAAAAATAAAAAACCTAAAAAGTCACATGTACAGAAGTATTCACAGCTTTAGCCATGAAGCTCTAAATTGAGCTCAGGTCCATTCTGTTTCGACTGACCATTCTTGAGATGTTTCTTAATTGGAGTTCACCTGTGGTCAATTTAGTTGATTGGACATGATTTGAAAAGGCATACACCTGTCTATATAAGGTCCCAGGGTTGACAGTGCATGTCAAAGCACAAACCAAGCATGAAGACAAAGGAATTGTCTGTAGACCTCCGAGACAGGAATGTCTTGAGGCACAAGGCTGGGGAAGGTTACAGAAACATTTCTGCTGCTCTAAAAGGTCCAATGAGCACAGTGGCCTCCATCATCTGTAAGTGGAAAATGTTTGGAACCACGAGGACTCTTCCTAAAACTGGCCGGCCATCTAAGCTGAGTGATCGGGGAGAAGGGCCTTATTCAGGGAGGTGATCAATAACCTGATGGTCTCTCTGTCTGAGCTCCAGCGTTCTTCTGTGGAGAGAGGAGAACATTACAGAAGGACAACCATCTGTGCAGCAATCCACCAATCAGACCTGTATGGTAGAGTGGGCAGACGGAAGCCACTCCCCGCCTGGAATTTACCAAAAGGCATCTGAAGGACTCTCAGACCATAAGAAACAAAACTCTCTGGTCTGATGAGACTAAAATTGAACACTTTGGAGTGCCAGGCCTTACGTTTGGAGAAAACCAGGCAGCGCTCATCACCAGGCTAATACCATCCCTACAGTGAAGCATGGTGGTGGCAGCATCATGCTGTGGGAATGTTTTTCAGCAGCAGGAACTGGAAGACTGGTCAGGATAGAGGGAAAGATGAACGCAGCAATGTACAGAGACATCCTGAATCAAAACCTGCTTCAGAGTGCTCTTGATCTCAGACTGGGGTCTTCATCTTCCAGCAGGGCAATGACCCAAAGCACACTGCCAGAATATCAATGGAGTGGCTTCACAACAACTCGGTGAATGTCCTTGGGTGACCCAGCCAGAGCCCAGACCTAAATTCTATTGAACATCTCTGGAGAGATCTGAAATGGGTGTACACCGTCCCTTCCCGTCCAACCTGATAGAGCTTGAGAGGTACTGCAAAGAGGAATGGGCAAAAATTCCCAAAGACAGGCGTGCCAAGCTTGTGGCATCATATTCAAAAAGACTTGAGGCTGTAATTGCTGACAAAGGTCCATCAACAAAGTATTGTTCAGTTGTCATATTGTACAGTTGTCACAAGCATGCATAAAATCTCATTCATTCACTTTTGCTGGATGTTTGCATTCTTCTGAAGAAGGTCATAGATTTACTTGCGATAACTACTTGGTCATCAATATTCAATCCTCTGAGCTTTTTAAAATGGGTCTTCGGGCCAACAGCCTTTAATAAATACGGCCATTTGGGTTTTCATATCAGAGGTCTCTTTTGATCCTTTGCAAACCCTGTCCACACTTCTCTATATCTGACAAGATTTCAACATCAGCCACGCACTTCCCTTCCAATTTCTGCCCTTTCCAGGGTAATTTCACTTGCTTTGGCCCAGACCAAACACAATGTTGATTGTTGTTGACGGTACTGCCCTTTTCAGGTGCACTGTCTTGGTCTGCTTTTAAAAGTATATATTACGTCCTTTTCATTTTGAGCTCTCAGGATACTGTAGTTTGAGTTAAGCACCCAAGACATTTGCTGTTGGTAAGCAACAGTCAGCCCTGCTCTCCAAATGACCACCACTAACAAGTTTAAGTTTATTTATGGATGAAAGTATAAGGTGTTGAAGCATTTCTGTCCAATAAATGGCTGACTTCAGCACACGTGGTTTTGTTTACAATTTTGATATCACTGTATTTTGATGGTCTCTTTAATGCTGTGTTCACGCGGAACGCACTGACTCGGGCTCTATATCATAATCACGCCCCCACAAGAGCAAGCTCCTGATTGGTTAATGCGGCGCGAATGTCCACTGAAGTTCAGATTTTTGAACTAGAGCGATTTGCGAGAGATGCGTGCATTGTGCGTCAATTGCGCAAAACGCTCAACTCGTGTCGATTCATTCGTGCATATCGTGCCGCAGGATGTCTGATTGCGTCTTTGCATTGACTTAACATGTAAATCACTTATGATTGACGCTTCCGCGTCTGGTGTGAACGTAGCATAACGCATTTTGTTGAATTTAAGTTACACTGCATCTACATGCCAACTAATTCTTATTAGATTACAAGTAGACTGTTAGGTTGGGGTTAGGGTTAGTGTAAGCTGACATCTACTTGCAAAGTTTCAATTAAGTGAAGTTTCATAAACTAATTTCGAGAGGAGCACATGATATGATTGAGCATGACTGGCTGCTCATCTGTAATCAGTAATAATCCAATCAGAGTGATTCAAGCTTACTATAAATGGATCCTTTTCTCCCTACTGCTCTATTTTTGTTTTGGACGAATCCCCCCTTCCACCCAATCTCCTCCTTTTACTCCCATTTCTAAAGGGGAGCTCTTGAGACCTACCTGATCTCGGATCCCCTTATATGGTTTTTGACCGGGCGGGAGCCTTGGGCTCAAGTATCTCCGAGCTCAGGGTTCTCTCCCGGGACAGCATGCCAAACCTGCTATAAACGCTAAGCATATCTAAGTGGGAACTCTTGATATGTTAAAGGAGCAGTATCAACAGATATTAAGCAGACAGTCTACTAATACTCAATTGAGAAAATAATTGGCATGTAGTAGCAGTGCAACAAAATGTGCAATAGGGACCATCAAAATAAAGTCTTACCACAATTTCTTGTTAACTTGCGAAAAGGGCAGTAATCTATCAACAACAATCAACACTGTGTGTGGGCTAGACCAAAGCAAGTGAACTTATGGACTTTCTTGGCGTGAATACACACTAAATGTTATAAAGGTATTTGTGTATCAGCACAGAGCCTACCCTTAAAATCAGATATATTAACTTAATTATAAAAAAGCTACAGCACCCTTTCCCGCACGAAAACAAACTATAATAATAAAGAAAAGAATGCACTCTGGGGAATTTAATGCAATCTAGTTTGCAGGTAAATAAATGAAGTACAGATTTCACCCCCAATGTACCTTGTATGAAGGTTTTCTAAGAACAACATAAAACACCTGGATGTTATGTAGGTTCTATGTAGATTACTAGGCGACCATCAACCGTTTTCTCAGAGGATGACGAGCTGACAAAACTGCTTATTTATGAAGAAAATTAAAGAGCACTGCAGTGTTTGGGCGTTCTGTGTTTGTCTGAAGTAATTATCTATTCATTTTCCTTTGGCTTAGTTGCTTTATGAGGGGTCACCACGGAATGAACCACCAACTTATCCAGCATATGTTTTACGCAGTGGATTCTCTTCCAGCTGCAACCCAGTACTGGGAAACACCCATACACTTGCATTCACACACACGCACACTACGGTCAATTTAGTTCATCCAATTCACCTATAGAGCATGTGTTTGGCCTGTGGGGGAAACTAGCACCCATGCCAACGGGGAGAACTCCACACTGAAATGCCAACTGAACCAGCTGGGGGTTGAACCAGCAACCTTCTTGCTGTGAGGTGACAGTGCTAACCACTGAGCCACCGTGTCGCCCTGAAGTAATGAAGCTGCGGCCACACTGGACTTTTCTCCTCATAGACTTCCATTTATACGCACGCTAATGCGTCAGACCGGAAACGCAGGGTCATGCGTCAAGTTTCGCAGTTCGCTGCAGTGCAAAGTTCAAGCTTGGTGAACTCTGACCAGCGAAATCGCATCACTTGACTGCGGAGACCAATCCAGGATCAAAACATGACCTCTCTGAACAGAAATTTAAAACATGGAGCAATCGCTCGCTTTTTTAAATGTCTATTCATCTTGTTTAATCCCGCCCCTTTTCGCAGTGCCGTACGACAGAATTTCGCAAGCGTAAACTCTAGTGTGACCAAAGCTTTAAGCCGAAGTCACACTAGAGTTTGAGCTTGCGAAATTCCGTCGTACGGCGCTGCGAAAAGGGGCGGGATTAAACAAGATGAATACACATTAAAAAAAGGTCAGAGTTCACCAAGCTTGAACTTTGCACCTGCAAACTCCGACGCATGACCCTGCGTTTCCGGTCTGACGCATTCGCGTGCGTATGAATGGAAGTCTATGGGGAGAAAAGCCCAGTGTGACCGCGGCTTCAGTCTATACAAAGAAGGATGCTGCTTGGTCAGTTCTTGTCACATGACTCGAGGTGCACTCCTGACATTCTTGCGTGCGTCGCTCCTAATATGTGATGAAAGCTGCGGGCCTCCATTGGAAATAACGAACTTGCGCACAGAAAAAAACACGATATGTAAATGGCTCCTAAAGCTGCTGTCATTTGCGATCTCCAGCAGTTGATCTTGCACAGCCATGCTGGATTCACCTGATTTGTTGACAATTGGGTTGCGGATCCATTCCTTGGCAGTTTGTGGGTCCTTTACTGGGCCTTTTCCCTTTCGCAAAGAAACTTTCCAAAGACAGACATCTTTTTTGCTAGCATGTGGCTTAAATTTTGGCACTCAAGTGACCGAGATATAACCAAGAGAATATGGTCATTACTCAAAATAAAAGATTGTTCAGACTCGGATAATAAATAAAACGGAAATAATTCATGAGTTCTTGTGCGGGGGGTTGGGGACCACTGCATTAGGTGGTTTATTCATCCATTATATCGTTTTGTCATTCTTTTCTCCTTATTTTGGCCACTTTTTGCTTGTCCTGGAATATTTTGGATTATTTGGCATACATTTTTTTCTTTAATTTTCATGTTTAATTATTGTGAGGTTTGTAATGTATTTTACAGTGGAGTGGAGGATACATAGAGTATATTTAGACACTTTAAAAACGTAACCATTAATTAGAATATGATTTGTTCTTTTGTTTTACTATGTGCACAAACTATAATGGAAATCAAATGAATTAAACAATATACGAATGACATTCTCAATTATAACTGCGAAAGGCACTTTTCAAGTGAATGGTGATTAGTATTAATACTGATGATTGATGTGACAATTCAATAAAAGCACAGCAATTTCAATCAATACAAACAGGTTGAGAAAAAGGAAGACTTAGGCCCAATTCCAATTCTATTTTAGTGCCCCTACCCCTTCCTCTTCCCAATGGCCCTTAAAAACGAGTGTGAAGCGGAAGGGCTTCAAAATTTACCCTTAAGAATTGGGACAGCACTACAGCACCTGAACACGTCATCGCAATCTCTTGCTTCTTATGAGATCAGATGATGGCGACTGCTCTAGTTATTCCAGTTGTGTTATTTTTTTGGTGTTTATCTTCAGGAAATCACTGAAGGCGTATATTATGTTATCATAACGATCTAATGTGGCAATAAGATCGTAACTATACTGCGCATTTACAGTGGCCATTTTCATCGATGTAAACAAACCAAAATCAACATTAACATTATAGCAGACACTGTAAAAAGCTCATTCTCAGCCACTAGACTTTTCTGACGGTGTTCGAGTGTCATCGAGTGTCAGAATGTTGTGGGACTGCTGTACAGGAGTTATTATTAGGGATTATAGATCGCCAAATTTAGTGGTTTTTATTTTAGCGTTTTTTTTTTTTTTTATATAAAAGCATGACGGTAAAACATGAACATGGTTTTGAATATATTAAAACGTGCTTGTTTGTTGTAAAAACTTGTGATGATGACAAAAAATACTAATTTGTGGCTTTCCTTCTGGGTTTTTTAGTTGTAGCTGGTGCATTCTGGGAAATTTTCTTACCCCTTGGTAACGAGTGTAGTTCTGAAAAATCTTTGTTCGAAGGGGTGTATACCCCTTCCCCTTTGCCCTACACCTTCAAGCTAAAGAGAATTGGGACACCACTATCCCTTCACATGAGTGCGCAAAATAAGGGGTAGGGGTAAGGGGAAGGGCTAAGGAGTAGAATAGGGATTGGGCCTTATTATACAGTTTAAACCAGGGGTGTCCAAACTTGGTCCTGGAGGACCGATGTCCTGCTGAGTTTAGCTCCAGCTTGCTTCAGCACACCTGGCAGGAAGTTTCTAGTACAGGGGTGCCCAAACTCAGTCCTTGAGAGCAGGTGTCCTGCATATTTTTCTTCCGACCCCATTTAAAGACACCTGAACCAGCTAATCAAGTTCTTTCTAGGTATACAAAAACTTCTAGGCAGGTGTGTTGAAGGAAGTTGGACCTAAACTATGCAGGACACCGGTCCTCCAGAACCAAGATTCGACACCCCTGTTCTAGTATATCTAGTAAGAGCTTGATTAGCTTGTTCTGGTGTGTTTGATTAGGGTTGGAGCTAAACCAGGGATGGGCAAACTCGGCCTGCACAGTTTTGCTCCAACACTAATCACCCCCAATCCCCAACCCCCAACCTCCAATCCCCAAACCCCGATCCCCAAGACCCTAACCCCCTATCCCCATGACCCTAACCCCCGATACCCATTCGACACCCCTGTTCTAGTATATCTAGTAAGAGCTTGATTAGCTTGTTCTGGTGTGTTTGATTAGGGTTGGAGCTAAACCAGGCATGGGCAAACTCAGCCCTGGAGGGCCGGTGTCCTGCACAGTTTTGCTCCAACACTAATCAAACACACTTGAACATGCTAATCAGTGTCTTCAAGATCACTAGAAATCTATAAGCAGGTGTGTTTGATTAGAGTTGGAGCTAAACTGTGCAGGACATCAGCCCTCCAGGACCGAGTTTGCCCACCCCTGAGCTAAACTCTCTAGAACAACGGCCTTCCAGAACAGAGTTTGTACACCCCTGCAGTCGCAATAGAGTTTGTGCTTGCGAAATTCTGTAGTACGGCGCTGCAAAAAGGGGCGGTCTGACGCATTCACATGTGAATGAATGGAAGTCTATGGGGAGCAAAGTCCAGTGTGACTGCAGCTTTAAACCGTTATGGGCAGTCTCTCATTGATCTACTCAGATTACTCAGCACATTTTCACAGATGATCCAGGAACAACTGAAAACCCAGGATAGAGCGGCTCAGTGAATGTGGTCTGGACTGTGTGGAAACGTTTCGTTGTGTCAGAGATGCTGTAGAAGATTAGAGTTCCTGCAATGTGATCCACGAACACTCCGATTCTACTGCTGACGTGCTCCACTGGGAGGCAAGTCACTACACGTGCGTCAGTGCCGATGTCAAAGTGTATGAATGAGTAACTGGAGGGAGAGCAGAACAAACTCCAGGACTGGTCATTACATCCAAACTCACACTCGTTACCCCATCCTTTTCTGTGGATGCTCTTATATGACACTGATATAAACACACCATTATCTCCACTCCAGTCAATCTCCCAGTAACAGCGTCCACACACACTCTCTCTGCACAACACCTGAGAGACATCAAACCTGTCTGGATGATCAGGATACGGCTGTTCCTCTAACACACCTGTTGCCTTTCGGTTCTCCTCAGACAGAATGAGTTGAGTGTTTGCGGTGTTTGGATCCAGAGTGAGAGAACAGGCATCTGACCACAAGAAGAGTGTTCGTTATATGATTTGTGAGGATAAGACTTGAGTAATACAATGTAAACATGGTTTATGAGGACACTTTATGTGAGGAAATCATGAACAGAAATACGAACATTTTGAGTGAAGTTTCATTTTAAACTTTCGAGAGGAGCACATGCTCATGATTGACCCAGCTGGCCCGCATTAGCTAATCATGATCCTCCAATCAAAGGATCCCAAGTCACTATATATCCTCATTTCCTTTCTACAACTATCTTCATCTGGAAGAAACTCCCCTTCCTCCACCTTTATCCAGAATGGGCGGCACGGTGGCCCAGTGACTAGCACTGTTGCCTCACAGCAAGAATACCAATGGCGTCGGGTCCTAGCTGGGCCATCTGGTATTTCTGTGCAGAGTTTGCATGTTGCCCCCGGGTTCCCCGGTTTCCTCCCACTGTCCAAATATGCTCTATATTATAGATAATATAAGCCTAAATCTTCTTTCTAATGTCTTGCTCTCTGGAAGTTCACCTTGGCCTCAGCAGCGGAGGAGTTTGAGTTCAACCTGAGCTCAATTTCCCCTTGCCCTGCGAAAGGGGGGAGCCCTGGGCTCGAGGATCACTTGAGCTGAGGGCTCTCTCCCGGGACAGCACGCCAAACAAGATATGTATAAATCATGAGCTAAGTGTGAACTCTTTAAAAAAAAGACTTGAAGCATTCCTAGATCATTACCAGCATGTACTGCTTCACATATTACAGACTAATTAGACAGTTAAGTTAATGGAATTTCAAGAGGAGCACATTCTTATGATTGATTACAGCTGGTCCCGCATTAACTAACGCATGATTCACCAATCAAATGATCCCTAACTCACTATGAATAACTTCAGTTTCTTACTTTGGATATCTTCTCCTAAAACAGGGGTGCTCAACCCTATTCCTGGCGATCGACCTTCCTGCAGTTTTCAGTTGCAGCCCTTATCAAACACACCTGCCTGTATTTAACAAGTGCTCCTCACGTTCTAAATAATTGGTTCAGGTGTGTTTGATCAGGGTTGGAGCTGAAATCAGCTGGAAGGTCGATCGCCAGGAAGAGGGTTGAGCACCCCTGGCCTAAAAGAATTCCACCTTCCACCCCTACTCCTCCACCATTCCCTTTATAGGGTGGCCCAGTGGTTAGCACTGTTGCCTCACAGCAAGAACGTCACTGGTTCAAATCCTTAACAGGCCAGTTGTTATTTCTGTGCAGAGTCTACATGTTCTCCCCGTACTCCCATGAGTTTCGCCTGGGTTCTACGGTTTCCTCCCACAGTCCAAAAACATGCGTCATAAGTGAATTGATCAAGCTAAATTAGCACTATAGTCGAGCTCCTAACCAGCAGTATATCTATATAGCAATTTATAATCTGTCATTAGCTTTAAATAACGGGGGTGTTCTCGAGTCGTACCTGAGCTCAAACTCCCCTCTTGCCCTGCAAACTGGAGGGAGCCCTGGACTTGAGGATGTTGTGAGCTCAGGGCTCTCTCCCGGGACAGCTTGCCAAACTCACATTATAATAGATCATCAGCTAAGTGTGAACTCTTGAATTGAGGTGATTGTGTTCGCTATTGCTTGGCTCTTTTCCACTTTTATCGTGAGAGTTCATCTGGCTGCTGCTAGGCAAAATTAGCAATAGCACATTAGCAAAAGTAATGAGCACTAAGACTACATGTTATGCTGCGTTCACACCAGAGGTGGTTGAAGTGTCAAGCGCGAGTGATTTACATGTTAAGTCAATGCAAAGACAAAAATAGACATCCTGCAGTAGTATTCGCGCGAATAAGGCAGCGTGAATGACGTGATTTGCGTCAATAAAGTGGCGCGAGTTGAGTGTTTTGCGCATTTGACATGCATATCATGTGAATCGCTCATTAAAACTTTTCACACTGGGTTACCCAATCAGGACCTTTCTTTTGTAGGGGTGTGATTATAACGTAGTGGCTCTTGTTGATGTCCCAAGGAGAAATCCTCTTGCCGACATCGGACAACAACTCCTCAAACTGGGCTTGGCTCAGTCTGAAGTGTCCCATTATCCAGCTATAGTTTCTGGAGGAGTTTATGAACTCACTGAGCTGGGTGCACCGCTGAATGGATCTAATGTCTCAAACATGGCGCCAAACAAAGCTATGCTGTTTTCAGCCTTCCTAAAGCACATAAAGACAGCTACTATCTTAAGAAAATCCATGTTAGCCATGTAGCAATGAAACTAGAGGCACTGGCAGGGGCGCCGCTGGCGATTGTGGGAGGGGGTTTTAGGTTTGGTGTTGCGGACGAAAGTGAATAGCTGGGAAATGGTGGTGGACGAAAGCGTGGAGAGAGAAGGGGGGTTTGGGGATGTGTGGGAATATCTCTAGGGGCCCCCAAAATGCGTGGGCACTTAGAATCCTTTTTTTTGTGCAATTTGACATTTTTTTTACAGCGTGCTGTGTTCTGCGTCCTGATTGGCTGTAGATAATTGTCAATTATCAATCTCCACCTCCTGTACAGTACAGAATGCGCTCAGCTTGCCAAATTGACACAAATCTTTGATCGCTAGCAGAGTGACTCTGAACTGCTGGACTGTATGTTTGCAAGTTCTCTCTCCAACAAACCCCATAATTTCCACACTGCACTGTCAAGGTACCATTGGTACACCCAAAATACAGAGGAAGATGCTAACCATCGCACAAAAAATTAAACTTCTGGACATGCTAAAGGACCAAGTTATGCGAGTGTTTAAATGAGAAAAAAGTGTGAAAATGTCAATGACTATTTGAGAAAATAGTGTAGTGAGGGGTTTTACAGCCTAAAAACATCTATAATAATTGTAGGAAATAAGGCTGACTACTTTATTTACTTCAGGCTATTTTTTAGAACGTAACTCCTGCGATAAACGAGGGACCACTGTATCAAAGGGCACTTTACTATCCCATGAGGCAATGTGAGAGAATTTATGAATGGGAATGTAGCAATGCAAATGATATGCGTAGGTCACGTGATAATTATAAGTGGCGAATGTAGTACATCTGAATTCCATTCATAATAATGATGTGTTCCGAACAGGATATTCCCTCCCTCCAAAAGGCACTTAGGAGTGAAAACGACCATGGCTGCCATACTGAAGTGTCACTGAAACTGAAAACTGGCCACCTTAAAGGGTCCTTTGGAATGAAGGATTTCAAAGGGTACAACTGTTGGATCCTCTGCGCAGGCAAGTTATTTAGAGTCAAACAATGCATTTCATTTAGAATGCCAAGGAATAGGGATGTACCCTTCTTGAAGGAAGTTGTATCAGTTCATTCAAAATTCAAATCCAGAACCTACATGAATAGTATGCAGTTTTGGTTGCAGCTCTGGTGTTCTGCAGAGTGTAGCTCCAAAACACTTGCATAACAAATCCGCACAGTGTAACCGTGCAGGACACCAGTTTCACACTCCTGCAATAAAACATCAGATTTTCTGTTAAGGGGTTTTGCCCATTGTGGGTTGGGGACCTATAAACTGGGTATACTGGGCGGTAAACAAAGCAAGTATGTAGCCAGACCAATATTGCTTTTTTTGGTGCAGTGTTTAAAGCAAATCATGTCTTTTTAGGCCCAATCCCAATTCTACCCCTTAGCCCTTACCCAATTGGGGTGTCCCAATTCTCTTTAGCTTGAAAGCATACAAGAGAATTAGGGTTGGGCCTAAGAGTCCTCATAAACCACATTATGGAATTATGTGTGTTTCTGGGTTTGTGTAAACATGGGTAGACGTACATCTTTGTGGTCCCGGCTTAATCCTGAGCTCCCCTCCATGATCCACACTGGAAAACACACACATTGTCACACCCAGTCAGTAAACACCACCAATGTTTATGAAAATAAGATTATCAAAGTCAAATTTTAAAACCAGTAACTAGCATTTAATGCTAATCACATGTTAAATATGCAAGAAACATTCCAGCAAGCGCTATACTAGCACCAGGGTTGTCAACTTTCAACTTTTCCCCTGGATGCCTGATTAAATATCAAGCCAAATACCAAGACAATGCAACAATATTTAAGACCAAAAAAACACTTCAGGTCATAGATAAAAATCACAGAACACACAGAGAGATCCAGGGAAGTTTTCCTGCTGAACATACTTGAGTGTTTCCAGTGTGTAGTTTGGATCCTCCAGTTTTTCAGAGAGCAGCTTGACTCCTGAATCTCCTGGATGATTGTAGCTCAGATCCAGCTCTCTCAGGTGTGAGGGGTTTGAACTCAGAGCTGAAGACAGAAAGCCACAGCCTTCCTCTGTCACCATACAGCCAGACAATCTACAAACACAGCAGTGCATTACGTTTAATGCTGAAACCTGTCCTTTTCATAATAATATAAATATTAGATCAGGTGTGAAACTTGGTTCATTCATATGCAGTACTACTAGCCCATCAAGAGCACTTCCTAATCGATGTAGGCACATATATAGCATGTCCAAGCTAGGGTCTGGTATACACACATTTTGATTATGAATAAAATCACTTCCCTGCAAATGCTTTTTTCTCTTGTTCTAGACCAGGTGTGTTCAAACTTGCTTCTGGAGAGCCGGTGTCCTGCATACATTAGTTCCAATCCCAATTGAATACACCTGAACCAGCTAATCAAGCTCTTTCTAGGTATACTACAGTAGAAACTTCCAGGCAGGTGTGTTGAAGGAAATTGGAGCTAAACTATGCTGGACACCGGCCCTCCAGGACCGAGTTTGAACACCCCTGTTCTATGCTTTCATTCGGAGCAGAACCCACATTGTGCAACTTAATGTTACAGACGGTTATTACTTGAGAGGAAAAACTATTTACCCGAGTATCTCCAGATGACAGTTTGGACTCTTCAGTCCTTGAGAAAGCAGCTTCACTCCGCAATCCTGAAGGTCATTGTTACTCAGGTCCAGCTCTCTCAGGACACAGTTTGAGGATCGTAGTGTTAAAGACAAGCTTTCACAGGACTGTACAGTGAGATTACAGTACTGTAGCCTGTGGGCAGAACAAACCATCTTTCCATTGATTTACACTTTATTAAGATTGGACAACATTTGGCTGAGATAAAATTATTTGAAATATTTTGTCAATATGCAGTGCAACGGGACTTGTGCTCCAGGTCACAAATATGTTTAAGGGTGCTTTCACACTAGCACTTTTGGTCCGCACCCAAATTCGTTTGACGTCAGAGTACAGTACGTTTAGCTAGTGTAAACATGTCTTCTGAACTCTGATGAGCACCCATGAACCGTACCCGAGTCTGCCTGAAAGAGGTGGTCTGGGGTACGGTTCATTTCTGGTGTGAATGCAATCTTGCCAAACAACGAAAGTAAACTGCCAACTGTACAACAAACGATCGTTTTCATCAGGGCTCTGAACCGGTTCAAGGAACAGAAACGAAAAATGGAAACGAATGACGTTTTGCAGGAACTGAAACGAAAAACGAAAAAAAGATAAACTTTAATCGTTCTGAACAGAAACTATTAAAGTCAACCGGTTAATAACGTTATTTTATCGTTCTCTTTATTATATGAATTTGGTAGACAAAAAGCATTCATTTAAAGCATGTCTACAAATGCGACAGTGACGCATACAACGTGAAATGCGAGCCGACGTCATAAGCGAGAGTCGTTTCTGATGCGATGAGCTTGTCTTAAAGGTTACCGAGAACCTGTTCTTTTTTTATGTACAAAGGTATGTTTGGGTTTAAGTTATTGTTAACTTGTATTAGTACTAAATTAATTATTGATTGTCGATTGTTTTTAGATGGGTCTCCATAAATAAAATCCTTTTGTTAATGTTTCCCTTATGACAAATCATCTGATAAATCGATATAGCCTGTTGAAGGATGAGGGGCAGATCATAACCATGATAGATAAAGTTTTGAATGATATGATATATTATCAAACCACCCAATCATTTTCCATTCGGAGAATTACAGTAATTAATAGCTTATAAACAATCCATTAATAAAATACATTATTTACAAGGCTACTAAAGAATTAACCGAATATGCAATATGATCCACAAAATGATCACAGTGAAATGAGGTGCGTTCGTTTTTATATAAACTATAAATGTCTGGCCGTGATGCGTATTTAGGCATATGCCAGTCTATAAAAATATAATATAGCTTGAAACACTTTCATAATAATATTTTAGAGGAAGTATATGTTAAGTTTGCACAACCAATGTTTGGTCTTCTTAACCCATAATTAAACGTCATGTAGCCTACTTTTGATTTCTTGACCCGCGGATTAACGGCAGCACCAGCGGACATCAATGAGATCTGTGCATAAAAGGGTTTTATGTCTCCCCGATATGCAAAGTCAAGAGAGTGCACGACTCCATAAGTTAATGTAAACTGCACACACTTGTAATGTGTGAAATCGGGGACGCATCTCACAGCGCGAAGCATAACTTTTTAAATGCCCATGCTTAATCGATAAGGTCTATCTGTTTTGGGTTAGGCCTACCGACAATAAATGATCGAGTAATCGTTAGCATGCCTAGTTTAATCAATCGTAAAAGTATAGTGTCAATGTTATTAAAATGCACACACAATCTATCAGTTAATCTATCCAATACAGGGCTAGACGTTTTGCCTTGGTGCGCCTTTTTTTCTTAGGTGCACCACGCATTGCATTGTATGCAATATTATATTTATATTAAAGATAAATAAGACAAGAATATGAGAATGATACTTTTTATATTTTACACCAATAAAACTATCTTGTGTCATGCACTTATTTATTAAAAAACCTTTGTAATTGTAACATTCAACATGCAATAAAGTACCATAAAAAAAACTAAACCGCAAAATCTTTTGTATTTCAGTAAAATTATGTTTTATAGTACTCGGCCTATGCCTTAATCCGAAAAGCATCAATTATAAATTACACCAATTAAACTATATATTAAGCTAAATAACTAAAATAGGCTACACAATCTTATTTTCTGATTAAAACAACAGATTTAGCAATGCCGCACCACTGATAACCACGGAAACCGCAGCTAGTGAGCACTTTTTCCGAAGTTATGCTTTTCTTTTTTACTCTTAATTACTGTACGTTTAATGTTAAATAAATCAAAAAATAAATAGGCCTATAAGTGTATCCTGTGTATGTGTGTGTGTTTCCACCAACTGTGCCTTTCATTATTGAAACAGCTTTCTTCCAAAACCAAAAGTTACTTTGTCTCTCTGGCATTATTTCGGCTTTCAATCGAATGAAAAACCAATTTAGATGAGCCTATACTGGCGGATAATGATTTTGCATTGTAATTCTGTTAAATGTTTTTTAGAGGGTTGATTAATGCAGTATAATGTCACAAAGTCAAGAGATGTTTTTAATTATGTTTTAGTTTGTATTTTGAAATAATATAAATCTAATTTAAATATACAATTACTCACGCTAGTTAATGACTACTACTGGATCACCGTTACTCTGCAATGGTTGCCTCTTATTAAATTGCCAATAAGCACATAATAACGCAAATAAACTCCTAGTTTATGTTGTCATATTTTCTTTGTCCTTTTTGTTGTTTCTAGCTTAATAAAAAATAAATAAATTCAGTATCTGAATCACAGTTTTAAAATGCTTATATTTGTATATTTATTGCTGAATTACAAGTTCAGTTTTCGACTGGCCTGGTGAAAAAGTGAATGATTTCGGATTAATTTCTGCAATTTATTTATTAATTTATTTATTTTTGCAAAAGGGTAAAATTTCTGGCTGAATATCGAAAGTGACATAACCACAGGACTAAACAACATCAACGCTTATAATGCCCAGTCTAAAAGGAGGATTTTACTGCATAAGGTAGGGCAGTGGCTATTATTGATATTGACTGCCATGCCAAAACACATTTTTGTTTGTTAGACAGAAGGCTACCATTAATATATAATATAATATAATATAAAATAATATAATATACAAATTATTATTATTATTCTATAGATTAGTGGGTTAGTTTAATAAAATAATTTAATGTGTGTGTTGAATAAAATAGACGTTTGTTGATAGGCGGAGCTTTTGTTAAAACCTCTTCTTTGTCAGTCGCAAATCTTTTTAAATGCATTAAAGGCGGATTTAAAAAAAAAAAAAAAAAAAAAAAAAAAAAAAAAGGCGGATATTAGCCTTACCCTGGAGTTTGTTCAACCTCTGCCTATGCAGCCAGGAATTGTTTCCAGTACAGCTCCAGGGGTGTCGTTTCAAGTGCTCAAGTTTGCGACGTAGGGGTGTATTTGGGAACATTATTTTTGACGGAACTTGCGACCTAAGTTGGCTAATGATGGTTTTGGAAAACGCACCCCAGAGCGAGTTTTTGTGCTACCAAGATACAGCGTTGCGTGCAATTCACATTCAGTCAGGCGAAGTAAAGGTCTCATTGGATGTCAATCAAATTAATCAAGCTCTAGCCACGAATAAAATAATAGGACATTTTATTATTTTAAGATTTTAGACGACGGGTTAGTAATTATATTATACATGGTTAATTATAGGCTATTCAAGTCAATATAATAATAACTTTAATAAAAAAAATGTGGTGGGCCAGTGAAAAAGCAGCTGTAGGCCTAGTGTATACTGTTTAATAATCAATTTAAATGATGCCATAAATAAATAAATAAAAGCGGCATTAATTCCCGCCTTGTCATTTGCGCTAAAAAATAGCGCTAAAAACTGTAGACCTGCAGTGTGTAGCCTAATATACTGTATACAGGGGGTGTTGGTCAATAGCCTACAGCACATAATTGAACAATTATATCAGAGGGAGATTATGTTAGCCTAATTTGAGAGATTAAAAAAATGAAAGACACTTTAAAAAAAATGAACAACCCGCAAATCGGCACCAACTGTGTCGCGTGTTTCAGCACTTGCAGCTGAATACCAAGTAGTGGGGCTGTGTGTGTAGCGCCTTTAAGCAGCCTGTCAATCAACTGCTGCTGGTGAGTGAGAGCGCGCATAAGTGCGCAAAGCCGGTATACCTAGATATGACCAAAAGCAAGTTCATATTATAAATGTTTTTATAACGATACTTATCGAAAATTCATTTAACTTTACCCCTTGAATAGAATTTTTTGTTGCACCGTTAAGAAAACAGGGCACTCTAGAGCCCTGCAATACTATAATAAATTACGTTCTAATCGAGTGAACCGATTGAATTTTTTTTTCGTTTTTAAGCCCTGGTTTTCATAACGTTCATTCGCAAGTGTGTGTGTCTGTGTATCATGTACTGTACCTTGGTGTTAAATGGGACTGAGCCAGAGCAAGCACAGTGATAATGAAAACAAGCTTCTGCGGACATTGTGTTATGCTCTGAACGTTTATTATTTTTTTTGCGGCAGATGGATGCGAGTCGCTTTCTGTATGTCCAAAAAGATTCAGTAAAAGCAGAACGACCGTGATGTGTGGACGTCTTTCCTTTTTGGCACTTTGTTTGTGTGAGACACAACAGCAGCTTGATGACCCAAGTGTACCGGGGTTCAGAAGGAAAAAAAGACAGTGTGAACACAAACCAACCGAGAAGGTTGCAAGGGGGGGGGACAATCAAACTTGGGTACGGTCCAGGCAATTGAACCAAGTGTGAAAGCACCCACTGTTACTGTGCAATCGTTTGAGTGTTACTTACTGAGCTGATCTGGATTCTTTAAACACAGGCATTAACTTCTCAAGGACTTCATCTGCTGCATGTTGTTCTCCAATAAACTGTTTCAGATCAAAAACATCCATCTTCTGCTCTGACGTCAGCAACACATAAACCAGAGCCGACCATTGAGAAGAGGAGAGTTTGGTTTTTCTTATTTGTCCAGATTGCAGATAATGTTGGATCTCCTGCATCAGTGAATCATCGCCCAGTTCGTTCAAGCAGTGGAACAGATTGATGGATTTCTCTGAAGATCGATACTCCCTGATCTTTTGTTTGATAAACTGAAGTGTTTCCTCTTTGTTGTAGGAAGAGCTTCCTGTCTTTGACAGTAGTCCTTGAAAGATAATCTGATTGGTCTTAAGTGAGAGTCCCAGAAGGAAACGCAGAAAAAGATCCAGATGTCCGTTTCTGCTCTCTAACGCTTCATCTGTTGCTCTCTGATGCAGCTGAGATAATGAATTGTATTTCTTCACAGGTAAGATCTTAGACCACAGACCTCTTTTGGTATGATCGAATGCATTTTTGTTCTTTAATGTAAAGAAGATGTGGGCATATAAAGCTGCTAGATGCTCCTGAAGGCTCAGGTGAACAAAGCAGAAAACCTTCCCCTGACACAACCCCAACTCTTCTCTAAAGATCTGTGTGCACAATCCTGAATACACGGATGCCTCTGCGACATCAATGCCACACTCTCTCAGGTCTTCCTCATAGAAGATTAGATTGCCTTTCATAAGCTGCTGGAAAGCCAGGTTCCCTAATTTGAGAATCATGTCTTCATCCTTCACGTTCCTCTTGTAGTCCTTTTCGTGTCTGATGTTGGTCTGATTGATCAGGAAGTGTGTGTACATTTGAGTGAGAGTCTTGGGAATCTCTGCAAATTTTGCTGCACTCATCATCTCATCCAGAACAGTGGCTGAGATCCAGCAAAACACTGGGATGTGGCACATGATGTAGAGGCTCCTGGAGGACTTCAGGTGTGAGATGATTTTATCGGCCAGACTCTGATCACTGATCCTCTTCCTGAAGTACTCCTCTTTCTGAGGTCCATTGAAGCCTCGTACTTCTGTCACTCGATGGACAAACTCAGAGGGAATGAGATCTGCTGCCGCTGGTCTGGAGGTGATCCAGATCAGAGCGGAGGGAAGCAGGTTCCCTACAATGAGATTTGTCAGAAGTACGTCAACCGAGGCTGATTCAGCTAGGTTAAACAGTTTAGTGTCACTCGGTTTAAAGTTCAGAGTCAGACGACATTCATCAAGACCGTCAAAGATAAACAATACTTTATACTCATCACCAGAAATGTTAATTTCTTTAGTTTCAGGGAAGAAAACATGAATAAGATTCAAGAGACTAACATTTCCGTCCTTCATTAGGTTGAACTCTCTGAAAGGGAGTGGAATTATGAGCTGGATGTCCTGATTTTCTTTCCCTTGAGCCCAGTCCAAGACGAACTTCTGCACAGATACTGTTTTTCCAATGCCAGCGACTCCCTTCGTCAGCACAGTCCTGATGGGTTTGTCTTGTCCAGGTAAAGGCGTAAAGATGTCTCTGCATTGGATTGGTGTTTCCTCTGTTGATGAACTCCTGGATTGTGCCTCAATCTGTCTCACCTCATGCTCATTGTTGATCTCTCCACTTTGACTCTCTGTGATGTAGAGCTCTGTGTAGATCTCATTCAGGAGTGTTGGGTTTCCTTGCTTTGCTGTGTTTTCATTCAGACACTGAAACCTCTTCATCAGATTTGATTTAAATTGGTTGAGGACTTCATTGCTGAACAATAAGAGTTTTTAGTTAGGGCAATGCATTCTGTATCATATCTTCAACTCAATATCTTTTACATAATCATTATACCTGAGACAAGGTGGTGTTTCTCTACTCTTCAAGTTTGCTGGTTCGAAGCTATGCTCTAGATCTGGTATATTCTGATGATCTGAGCTAAACCACACAGAGCTTAAAGGTAATTTTTTCAAGTAATAAATATGTAGCTCATATGTATTAAACAGCAGATAAAAACCACAAACAGCAAAAGCATTAGAATATCCAGCTTCTTGTAGAGCATGCTTGCTAAAATAAAATGCTACTCTATTATTGTATTTGTAAATAAATATTTAACCTGAGACCAGGTTGTGCATCTCCACTCCCGAATTGTATTGGCAGACCCATGGAGTTGTCGCTCTTCATAGACACACAGCTGGGCTCTGGTTCTGATCTATTCTGATGATCTGAGCTAAAACAGACAAAAGGTCTATTATTCAAGTTATATATATTTAGCAAATACCCTACTTACCGGCCACTTTATTAGGTACACCTTACTAGTCCCAGGTTGGACCCGCTTTTGCCTTCAGAACTGCCTTAATACTTCAAGGCATAGCTTCAACAAGGTATTGGAAATATTCCTTAGAGATTTTGCTCCTTATTGACATGATAGCATCACAGTTGCTGCAGATTTGTTGGCTGCACATCCATGATGTGAATCTCCCGCTCCACCACATCCCAAAGGTGCTCTATTGGATTGAGAACTGGGGAATGTGGAGGCCATTTGAGTACAGTGAACTCATTGTAATGTTCAAGAAACCAGTCTGAGATGATTTGCGCTTTATGACATGGCACGTTCTCCTGCTGGAGGTAGCCATCAGAAGATGGGTACACTGTGGTCATAAAGAGATTGACATGCTTAGCAACATTACTTAGGCTGTGGCATTGACATGATGCTCAATTGGTGCTAATGGGCCCAAAGTGTGCCAAGAAAATATCCCCCACACCATTACACCACCAGCCTGAACCACTGATACAAGGCAGGATGGATCCATGCTTTCATGTTGCTGATGCCAAATTCTGACCCGACCATCCAAATGTTACAGCAGAAATCGAGACTCCTCAGACCAGGCAACGTTTTTCCAATATTCTATCGTCCAATTTTGATGAGCCTGTGCGAATTGTAGCCTCAGTTTCCTGTTCTTAGCTGACAGGAGTGGCACCCGGTGTGGTTTTCTGCTGCTGTAGCCCATCTGTCTCAAACTTCGACATGTTGTGCATTCAAAGATGCTCTTCAGCATACCTCGGTTGTAATGAGTGCTTATTTGAGTTACTGTTGCCTTTCTATAAGCTGGAACCAGTCTGGCCATTCTTCTCTGACCGCTGGCATCAACAAGGCATTTGCACCCACAGAACTGCAGCTCACTAGATATTTTCTCTTTTTCAGACCATTCTCTGTAAACCCTAGAGATGGTTCTGCCTGAAAATCCCAGTAGATCAGCAGTTTATGAAACACTCAGACCAGCCTGTCTGTCACCAACAAGCATGCCACTTAAATCACCTTTCTTCCCCATTCTGATGCTCGGTTTGAACTGCAGCAGATCGTCTTGACCATGTCTACATGCCTAAACAAGTTGCTGCCATGTAATTGGCTTATTAGAAATTTGCATTAAACCAGCAGTTGGACAGGTGTACCTATTAAAGTAGCTGGTGAGTGTATATTACAACATCAGATAAAGGTAATATCTTGTAGAACATGATAATATAAAATGCCATTCTACTATTGTATTTAAAAAAATATATTTAACCTGGGACCAGGTTGTGCATCTCCACTCCCGAATTGTATTGGCAGACCCATAGAGTTGTCGCTCTTCATAGACGCACAGCTGGGCTCTGGTTCTGCTCTATTCAGGTGAACTGAGCTAAAACAGAAAGAGGTTAATGGTCTATTGTTCAAGTAAGAAATATTTAGCAAGTACCTCATATATATTACAACATCAGATAAAGGTAAATGCCACAAACAACAAAAACATTACAATTTCCAAAATCTTGTAGAACATGCATGATAGAATAAAACGCCACTCCATGATTGTATTTGTATAGAAATGTTAAACCTAGGACCAGATTATGTATCTCCACACCTGAATTTTATTGGTAGACCCATAGAGTTGTCGCTCTTCATAGACACACAGCTGGGCTCTGCTTCTAATCTATTCTGATGATCTGAGCCAGGGCTCGAAATGAACCTTTTTGCTTGGTAGCACTGGTGCTCCTAACTTTAAAAATGTAGTCACACCCACCAATTATGAGCACCGTTGCTAAGTTTTATATATTTATTGCGTTTGAAATCAACACAAAAAAATATATATGCTTGCATGAGGAAAATGTCTCAACGAAATCCCGTTATCACAAGAAAATACATTTTTATAACATAATTGAGTGACCAAAAGATACACGGACGGACTGCTGCACGCATTACTTGACATGAATAAATCTATTAACGTGCTGTGTTCTCACGGGTGATGTCTGATATTGCACAGATGCTTTTGACATGTACCTTATTTGTGTAAGTCATTTTAATAGTAATCCTGGTCTTTTCATGAGCTGCAATATCAGTTAATTCTTAGTCAATGCAAGCCCTTTTGCGATAGTGTACGTGGTGTTAACTTATAGCTGCACGGCTGACAGCATCTGCCGATTAAATAAAGGATTAAACAGAACATCTCGTGCTTAAAATGTGTAGATGTGGCAAACAGTTACCTGAAAATTCCGTCCCACAGACTTTACAGTGAATGCTTGCTTTATTTTCATAGCGGACTTAAAGCCAATGGAAGTCTTTTATCCACTCTTCGACAAATGTAGATTGTGGATTAACATTCACCACGATCAGTAATCAGATGCGCCATTATTTGTTGCTTTAGGTGGTTTTCCAAAACAAAATCTGACCGTGTTGTTGTCATTCTCATCTTCAGCGCTTTACATTTTAGCGGTTGTAGCTCTCCGGTCATCTGAAGGCAGACAGCGTTGACTGAGTGATTGACAGCTGATTTTGACCAATCCACTCGCGATCAGTTCTAGCGCAGTGGACCAAAAAAAAAAGAGCGCGAAGGCGGGGCAAGCATTGCAAGCTTTGTTTACTGCCATAGATATTTACATTAGATGTCGCCTACCCTGCTGTTGTCTATTGGAAGGAGTGCGTCAATAGAGCCGCCATTTTAGTACAGGGTCGCGCTCCTTTGAAATGAATGCAGGACCAAGGTGCAGTGGAGGAGTGAGGCCATCCAGAGCCAGAGATATACACATATATCTATGATCGGGAGTTTTCCCGCTGGTCAATATGCAAAACTTTTTTAAATTACGAAAAATTTTAATTTTACATCACTTTTCTACATTGATGGATGTGACCGCATGGGCATTCCTGATAAATAGTGTGTTTGTGTGCGTGGAAATGTATTATCCTCCCTCTCTGTTTAACTTGATCTTGAAACACACTCCTTCTCCTGCTTTCACTTCTCATTCTGACGAAGGGAGCGATTCGTTTTGTGAATGAATCCGAACGACTCGTTCACTTAGCCGACAAGTTTCTAGCACCGCAGCATCTTGTTGTTATATATTTTATAACACTGTTTGCTTATTTTATTCAACAAAACTAGCCAAAGCCTAGAATTTAGTGCGAGTTGATTCTCTTTTGCCTTATGTTGAATGCAGTAGGTGACTGTATTATCATCAATGACGTTACTTGTTAAGCACAAAAGTTCATAACATACAAAAATCAAATCCTACCTATAAAATGTTCTGCCTTTGTGCTTTGTTTTTCTTTGTTTGTTCGTTACTAAACATGTACACAGCGCTAAAGTCCAGCATATTCACATTGGCACACTGTCTTGTCTAGTGCCGTTGAATGACTTTTGTCCTGGGAGCACTGTACAAATGTGGCAGCGCTATTGACGCATACTCAGGGTCCCTATGTGATATCTAGTGTCTATATCTATGGTTTACTGCAGCAAGTTGACATGGCAACAGTTTTAAACTGTTCCTGAGCGCTCAGTTTCAAGTGCAAAGATGCATTCTGCGTGAATGTGGCCTAAATCCGTGCATGCGATGGACATTTTGCAGTGAAAACCGGTCGCACGCAACAATTTTATGCACTCGCACAAATGCTCCCAAATATATTTTGAGGTCGCATAGATAAAACTTCGGGCGCATATGCGACCAAAACGGTCGCAATTTCGAGCCCTGTGAGCTACAACAGACAGATTTATTTATTGCCAAACAACATTTCACTGGTAAGCTCAGACACAAACACATTTGTACATACCAGCGTAAATACATAAATTATTACAATCATAATTTATACAATCAAACAGATACAGTAGTGCCAGAAGAGTTTAAAACAATAACCATCCTACAGTAGGTACTGTTCAAAAACATGACCAAGATGGCGGCGCGTACACATCGCGAGGCTCGGCGTCTCTCCAGTTTCTGCAATTTTGCAGTATTTTTCCTGCTCATTTCGGGTCTGTTCGTGCAGAACAGTAATGCCTTTACATTGTACACCCGACAGGAGATCTTGGATATTGGTTTGTGCATTTCGGACAGTTTTATCAGCAATCTACGACTCATCCCAAAGATCGCCAGGACACCCGAGGCTGAGCGCTCTGTCCGGCCGGGCAGGAGTGCTCGGAGACGGCGATGCGAATGTAAAACAAAGGCGGGGGAAGCGCGGCGGGCTAAGAGCTAAGCTAAAGCTAACACCACACCGGCTCTCTTTACCCAGCATCTTCCTCGCCAATGTACGGTCCCTGGTGAACAAAATGGATGAGATTAGACTGCGCATCAACCACAGCAAAAGATTATGCATTTATATTAACAAAGCGTGGTGCACAAACTCTGTCATCGTTGGGAGACATTGCTCTGTTAACCTGGAATTTCTGATGGTCAAATGCAGACCGTTTTATCTGCCACGGGAGTTCACCTCCACCTTTATAATCGCTGCTTATATTCCACCCGATGCTGATGCAAAGCTTGCTATGAATGAACTTCATGCAGCCATCAGCAAACAACAGACTGCTCACCCGGAGGCTGCTTTTATTGTTGCGGGGGATTTTAATCACTCAAACTTAAAGACAGTGCTCCCCAAATTCCATCAAAACATTTTCTGTCACACACGGGGAAACAAGACTTTGGACCAGGTATACACAAACATGGCTGAAGCCTATGCTGTTACCCCCCTCCCCCACCTGGGTCAATCAGATCACCTTTCTTTGTTCCTCACCCCCCGATACTCACCCCTCATCAACCGTGTGAAGCCATCAGTGAGGACCATCAAAGTGTGGCCAGCGGGGGTAGACTCCACACTCCAGGACAGGTTTCAACACACAGACTGGAGTATGTTTGCTTCCCAGGCCACATGTGGCTCTCACACAGACATTAACAGCTACACTTCCTCTGTTCTGGAATACATCAACACCACCATTGACAGTGTTACAACCCAGAAACAGATCACCACATACCCAAATCAAAAGCCATGGATGAACAAGGAGGTGCGCCTCCTGCTGAAGGCACGCAACACTGCCTTCAGATCAGGGGATGCACAGGCCTACAGCACTTCCAGGGCTAATCTGAAGAGGGGCATCAAAAAGGCCAAGCACTGCTACAAGCTAAAGCTAGAGGAGCACTTTTCCAACTCTGATCCTCGGCGCATGTGGCAGGGCATACAGGCCATCAGCAACTACAAACCCAGCCATTCCACACCCACAGCCACAAATGTCTCCTTCCTGAACGAGCTTAATGACTTTTATGCCCGCTTTGAAAGAGACAATAATGAACCCTACATCAGGATCACTTCCTCAACCGACCACTCACCCATTACACTCACCTCCTCAGAAGTCTACACCGCACTGAGTCGGATCAATGTGCGTAAGGCTGCTGGACCAGACGGTATTCCTGGGCGTGTCCTCAAAGCATGTGCAGAACAGCTCGCTGGGGTATTCACAGACATTTTCAACCTGTCCCTTAACCTAGCAGCTGTGCCAACATGCTTTAAAACCACCTCTATTGTGCCAGTGCCGAAACACTCCAGCCCAACATGCCTGAATGACTACCGCCCGGTAGCACTCACACCCATCATCATGAAGTGCTTCGAGCGGTTGGTTCTGGCACATCTGAAAGACTCTCTGCCATCCACACTGGACCCACATCAGTTTGCCTACCGTGGCAACAGGAGCACAGAAGATGCAGTCTCCATAGCGCTGCACTCTGTACTCACACACCTGGACAATAAAAACACTTACGCACGAATGCTGTTTGTTGACTTCAGCTCAGCATTCAACACTGTCATACCCTCTAAGTTAATGATCAAACTTAGAGACCTGGATATAGACACGTCTCTCTGTAACTGGGTTAGGGACTTTCTGACTAACAGACCTCAGAATGTTAGATCAGACCACATTTGCTCCACCACCGTCACACTCAACACTGGTGTACCACAGGGCTGTGTGCTGAGCCCCTTCCTCTACTCCCTTTTCACCATCGACTGTAGGCCTGTGAACAGATCCAACGCCATCATCAAATTTGCAGATGACACCACAGTGAATGGTCTAATCAGCAACAATGATGAGACTGCCTACAGGGAGGAGATACAGCATCTGGCCACGTGGTGCACCAACAATAATCTGCTCCTTAACACCGACAAGACCAAGGAGCTTATTGTGGACTTCAGGAAGGGACGAACAGGCTCACATGATCCCATCTACATCAATGGGATGGCTGTCGAGCCTGTATCATCCTTCAAGTTCCTGGGGACTCACATCTCCAAGGACCTTTCCTGGACCACCAACACCTCCAGCCTGGTCAAGAAGGCTCACCAGCGCCTATTTTTCTTAAGGCAACTTAAGAAGAACCAGCTGTCATCAGCCGTCTTGGTGAACTTCTACCGCTGCACAATAAAAAAGCATCCTGACGAACTGTGTCACAGTCTGGTATGGAAACTGCTCTGTTGCGGAGCGTAAGGCACTGCAGCGGGTGGTGAAAACTGCCCAACGCATCACAGGGACCACACTGCCAGCCATAGAGGACATCCAGAGGAAACACTGTCTGCGCCGAGCACGCAGTATTCTTAAAGATTCCTCTCACCCTGCTCACAGACTGTTTTCTCTCCTGCCTTCTGGCAGGCGCTTCAGGCTCCCCCGGACAAAAACCAGCAGACTAAAGAACAGCTTCTTCCCCAGAGCTGTCTCCCTCTTGAACTCTGCTCCCCACTGACTTTTTCCCCCCCTAATACACACCCCACTCTCCTCCCTTCATAACTCAGACTCATCATAATCACTGCACTACTTAACATTTGCACATTTAAAAATTGCACATATTCATTGCACTGATTCATTTATTTGAACTGTACACACCTACTGCACATGTACATTTGTAAATTATGTACACATCCACTGTACATATACATTTGTAATTGTTTATCTATCTGCACACTTCTGATTATTAATAGCAAACTGTACATTTATCCATCTATTGTAAATCTGTTCATAGCTAACACAACCTGTATATAATGTTCATAGTACATCCATTTGTAAATATCACCATAGTTTTTCTATAACTACACTTTATAACTTATACCTGTATCCTGCACTTGCTGCTATTGCACTCCTGGTTAGACCTAAACTGCATTTCGTTTCCTTGTACTTGTACATGTGTGATGACAATAAAGTTGAATCTAATTAGATTAGATTAGATTCAACTTTATTGTCTAATCTAATCTAATCTAAAAAAGCATGCAGTCTTAAGCCGCCTATCCACTGCATATGCCACTCTATGATTAAAATGCCACTCTATGATTGTATTTGTATATAAATATTTAACCTGAGGCCAGTTGTAAAATCATTGCTTAGTTGTCTAAGCAATGGTTTTACAGAGAGGGAGGCACTTTTATTAAGACGTGCCATCTATTAAATGTTCTTCAAACAGAGTCATGAGGTCAGCACGGAAGAAGTAGAGCTAGCGGTGGCAAATGATAATGATGAACAGGGTTCGGAAGAGGGCAACTAACACTGTAGATAAATTAATTCTATTAAGATGTCTCAAACATATAACACCAGGTGGAAAAGAACTGTTTAGATGCTGTTCATACACATTTGAATAAGGCTAAACGTTATTAAATACCCATGAGCCACTTGTGACTTTATATCATATTTGCATTATTTTTATTTTTTTTTAAATGTTTCCTTACTATTAAAAGTAAATGTATTTCCAATCTGATATGTAATGGGGAGAGAAAAAGCAGCACGAGTTCAGCAGACGGTGGATTCGAACCGGGTTGATGATGAATCGAGTCAAAACATGTTACTAGGCGCTCTACAAGCTACGTCACTCCTGTCATGTTAAACGCGCTGTCTACTTATGTTGTCTCTGTCGATTAGATGCCAGTGGGCGGAATCCGCGTACATAGCTTATTCCAACGAGGTGTGCTATTTGCACTTAAATAGATGCTCCAAAATTGGCTTTTATTTTCCCCTCGCAGGGGCCTAAAGTGCGCACAGGCCTCTGGGTTAATCTGGTTAATCCGGCCCTGCCAGAGATTGGATTCACGTGACAAGATTTTTACACTATTTTAAAGAAATTCTTAAGGCTCGTAAACACGTATGCCACTCTATGATTAAAATGCCACTCTATGATTGTATTTGTATATAAATATTTAACCTGAGGCCAAGTTGTGCATCTCCACTCCCGAATTGTACTGGCAGACCCATGGAGTTGTCACTCTTCATAGACACACAGCTGGACTCTGGTTCTGATCTTTTCCAAAGATCTGAACAAAAACAAAACAGATATAATGCTTTATGTTGTTATGAGTATTGGCTGGTGAGAGCGCACAGTGAAATAACTGAACAGTTTTTATTTCAAGATAAGAAAATCAAAATGTTTGACAGCACAACTCCTAAAACTGGGGTTCTCAATCTCGGTCCTGGAGGTCCAGTGTCCGGCAGATTTTAACTCCAACCCTAATCACACCTGGGCTAGCTAATTAAGCTCTTGTGTTGCGGGCACACTTGAGTTTGTGCATGCGAAATTCTGTAGTACGGTGCAGCAAAAAGGGGCGGGATTACACAAGATGATTAGACATTAAAAAAAGCGAGCGATTGGTCCATATTTTAAATTCCTGTCCAGAGAGGTCATGTTTTGATCCTCGACTGGTCTCACGCAATCATGTGATGTGATTTCGCAGGTCAGAGTTCACCAAGCTTGAACTTTCCAACACTGCGAAACTTATCGCATGAGCTTGCATTTCCGGTCTGACGCATTCGAGTGCGTATGAATAGAAGTCTATGGGGAGTAGGCATGGGACGATAACCGTTTTCAAGGTATGCCGCGGTTTGGAAAAGTCAAGGTTTTCATACCACCAAAATTTTCTTTAATACCGTTCCTAAGGTATGAGTCAGATTTTTTTTTTTTACATTTTTTTTAACAACAGCATCTCCAGCAGAAAACATATCTAAAGATGCCATTTTAAATTGTAAATAAATCTGTGCTTTTGAAACTAATGAAGACAGCAGACGTCAATGATTCATTTTCATCATTTGGTCTGGCATGTTTACTGCTCCAAAATATTATAAATGTTTCTCAAAATAAAATATATTGTGTTCAAATGGAAAAAACTTTGTTTTTAAACAGATATTTAAAAAGAATATATTTTAGAGCAGTAATCACAATACCGTAATACAGTGAAACCGTGATATTTTTATCCTAGGTTATCATACCGTCAGAATCTTATACCAGGCCCATGCCTAATGGGGAGTAAAGTCCAGCGTGACCGCAGCTTTACTAGACATTCAAGAAACATCCTTGCAGTTTAAAATCTGCAGAACATCAGACTTCCAAAGCAGACAATTTTATCCAAAGCAACTTACAAGTGAGGATAAAAATGAGGTTACATTTTATGAAGTATGGAAATCGTGGAACTTAAATACACAATAGGTATGTTTCCAACCAAAGTGGAAAAACTGTATAAAATATACTTGTAAAAAAAGCAGTTTTTTGTGCATTTGGTGTTTTATGTTATGCAAAATGCTCATGAAAAGTGGATGAATACAAATACACTGCTAAAAAAATCTTACATACAGGTTTTGTTTTGTTTCTAGTCAAAATATGGACAAATTCTTAAATCAAGCATCTTTTTCTAGACAAGCTGTCTTGTTTTCAGAAATAATAAGTCAAAATTAAAAAGATAAAAAAAATAATCGCCCTATGGGGCAAGCAAAATAATGTTATTTGATGATGATGATGATGATGTGCTATTTATTTGTCACATATACTTCCATGTATTCACATACACTGACATATAGCGAAATTGGACCCCCCCGACCATACACAACATTTCAGGGGAAGACAAGTCAGCGGGAGGTATTATTTAGAAAAAGGAAGCAAGATACATAAGGAAAGATAGGAAAAAAAACTCCCTCTCACCCTGCTCTTAAATTAGGGCAGAGTGAGACCAGGGATTAAAAAAGCCTTGGCAGTCAAGCACATAAACACATAGACAAGACAAAACATCGCAACAGGGAATTGGAACAGGGGATGTAAATATAGTCCGGTAAGGGCGGGCAGCCATCCGTCCTGCAGCTGAAAGAAGCGCTGGTCACAGACCCGCCTACCCCCTCCAGTGGGTGAAAGCACACGAAGGCGTTGGATAAGGGGCTCGGTAGTGAAAGTCTATCTGTAGCTGTGTATGTGTGTGTGTGTAAGACTGTAGAGTCCAACAGGTGTCCTTGACAGGGAGCAGGAATTTCAAAGTGAAATCATTATTTTGTAGGGGTGTGACTAGATGCATACTCCACTAGACGAGATACAAGATTAGGCCCGGATTAAGAATTCAGAGACCACTGGGCACATTGTCTTGTAGGGCCCCCTACCCGGCCGCACCCCTATACTGTAGTTGAATTGAAAAATAAGAATGATATAATACATTTTAAATAAAATTAATCTATAGGCCTAATGTGTTGCACACATTTTTGAATAAATGATATATAGTACATTTATTTTAGCATTTACAGCATACTTTGAAAAAAAAATACTAATAAAACTAGTGAAAATTAAAGTTTTTTAGTATACTTGGTTAAGTTTAATGAAGCAGTACTAAAAATATATATATTTTAAAGGGTATTTTTAATGTATGACTTCTACAATCTTCTAAAGCATATTATTGGCATGGCATATAACACATAATTCCTCTCCAATTCTGTTCTGTCTTGAATCTGAGTCTTCCATAATACACACACTTATTAATGATTTACTGTCTCTCTCCTCCTCTCCTGTCTTTTCTCTCCTCTCCTCGTGATGAAGAGTAGGCACCATGATCATAAACCTGAAAGTATCCAAAATCACACACTGTACCTATTCTCCTCTCCTGTCTCCTCTTCATGGCCTTTCTATCTCTCTCTCTCCCCTTTATCTGTCTGTCTCTCTGACACGACGAATCCAGTCTGCGCCGCGCTAGCCTCCTCCGCCTGATTAAAGCTAACTTACTCATATAACGTTAGCATAAAGTCTCCCTCATTCTCCTCATCGTCGGTCTGTTTGAAGAAGGTGTGTACATATGGAACATGCCTCAATAAAGATGCCTTCTCTCTCACTCTTGCGTTTGTTAAATCCACTTGTCCGCTCATTTTGATCAACGACAACTACTACACAGCTCAATTTAGTGCGGGTTATTTCTAAACTGACGTTTCCGTGCTTGACCAATTACAGCATTCTGTTTGGTTAAAAAAAGAGAAAGAACAAATCTGCGTGCTTTTTATACATGGTGTCATTTTTTTGTCAATTTAAATATAATGATAATAGTTATATGTGATAGCGATTATTTTCTAAGAGGAAATATATTGTTGTCTAAGCAATGGTTTTACAGAGAGGGAGGCACTTTTATTAAGACGTGTTCTTCAAACAGAGTCATGAGGTCAGAGCGGGTGAAGTAGAGCTAGCGGTGGCAAATGATAATGACGAACAGGGTTCGGAAGAGAGCAACTAACATTGTAGATAAATTTATTCTATTAAGATGTCTCAAACATATAACACCAGGTGGAAAAGAACTGTTTAGATGCTGTTCATACACATTTGAATAAGGCTAAACGTTATTAAATACCCATGAGCCACTTGTGACTTTATATCATATTTGCATTATTTTTATTATTTTTTAAATGTTTCCTTACTATTAAAAGTAAATGTATTTCCAATCTGATATGTAATGGGGAGAGAAAAAGAAGCACGAGTTCAGCAGACGGTGGATTCGAACCGGGTTGACGATGAATCGGGTCAAAACATGTTACTAGGCGCTCTACAAGCTACGTCACTCCTGTCATGTTAAACGCGCTGTCTACTTATGTTGTCTCTGTCGATTAGATGCCAGTGGGCGGAATCCGCGTACATAGCTTATTCCAACGAGGTGCGCTATTTGCACTTAAATAGACGCTCCAAAATTGGCTTTTTATTTTTTAATCCGGCCCTGCCAGAGATTGGATTCACGTGACAAGATTTTTACACTATTTTAAAGAAATTTCTAAGGATCGTACACACCGGGACACTTTTCGTTTGTGTTTATCTTCAGCGTTTTCCAAGACGTTTTTCCGGATTCAAACCCAATAGATTTTCACAGGCGTCGAGCAGAAAAGTATGCAAAATCACTCCGTGACGTTAGATGGCGCTGCGTCTTCTTCAATGTGCGCTCGCATTGACAGTGTTGCGCTTGAGCGCCTCCAAGTGCTGTTTACTGTAACTTTAGCAGCTCTGTGCACGTAAACAAAAGTGCCAATCTGATTGGTGGAGAAGGTTTTGACGCGTTGCGTCAAAACAAAAAAACGAGCATGTGCCGTTTTTTAAAAAATTATGTCATGAGGCGTTAAACCTCAACAGAAAACGCGAGCAAAAAATGTCTCGGTGTGCACGGGCCTTTAATGATGAAACATCAATGGAATAGTCTTCAAATATTTTGCTAATATATAAAAGGAAAATAGATTTTTATTTAAAAAAAACTAAACAAAATGCAAAACAATTTAGATGTTTTTTTTTTATTAATATGTAATGAATTTACTTCCATTTTTTATGTATGCAATTTTCATAATTATTCCCATAATTTTATGTATGCAATAGTTTTATATTAGTTTATATTGAATTCTATGCATCGAACATGCCAAATATTTGTTAATATATTACATAGAAAATAGCTAATTCTACTGACAGGCTTTTCCCCTATAGAATTTCAGAGTATTTACATTACAGATGTTGTTGGTCAATTCGGATTTTGTAACAGTATCCTGTTACATATATATTTTTCTTTCTGATGACCTGCTTACATTTATCATCTTTTAAAGGTGTCTCATATCCGATTGTCTGCATTTACACTGCACACGGCAAAAGACACGATGACCAGAAAAAAAAAGAGCGGGCGCTGACTGACAGCTGATATTAAAAGAGCGCTCTTTTCTCCATTCCTGTATTTATTCTGTTCGCATGGTTTCATTATTTTATTTTATTTTTGACAAGTTGTTTTACTATAGTTTATGACAGAAAAGTTCTCATTTGGCCATATTCTTTTAATCTGGGTCTTTTTAAACTAGTAGGCATTTTGATGTAATGTCCATGCCGTAATGTATATGCAAAATTTTTATTTTATATTGGTTATGTGGCGGATGTTGTGCTCTCTCTCTCCAGTGAACATGCTTAAATACTTGTGCTACATCACAATATAAAAGCTTTTTTTTTTAGATCTCGTGACACCCCTATTATTTTGCTTAGCCCATTGGCAGATGATTTTTGCTTGTTTTAAGAAAAAACTCATTTAATTTTGACTTAATATTTCTAAAAACAAGACATTTTATTACTCGTCTAAAAATGTTTTCTTGATTTAAGAATTTTTAGATAATTAGAAAAAAAAACAGAAACTCAAAGTTAGAAAAGCATTTTTTTTTGCACTTTAGTAATAAAAAAAAAAACTCAAATCCTGACAGGTGAGACCAAGAGAAACAAAGACTATCTGGCATTCCAATCAGAATTAAGGTATACCTTTACAATTTATGTTAAGTTTAGGCTTATGGTTAGGTTTATGTACTTTTCTATGCGATTTTTATCCAACTATTATTACATGATGACTTTTTCTACCAATAATGATGTTCTAGGATCAACAGATGTCAGTGCAGGATCACATCGTACTTGGCAAACTCAAACTTAATAGAATCCACAAGGTAAATGTAAACAGAACAAAAATGTAACCCTGACACTATCAACTATTCATTAGTCATTCAAAAAATATTGTAACGTATTATAATCAGTGGTGTAAAGTAACTAATTACAAATACTCAAACTACTGTAATTAAGTAGTTTTTCTCAGGAATTGTAATTTAAATTGGTTTTTAAAAATGTGTACTTTTACTTTCCCTTGAGTACATTTTTAGTGCTGTATCGGTACTTTTACTCCACTATTTTCCTTCAACCTACAGTCACTACTATATTTTTCCTGTCTATGGAGATTAGAAGAATCAGTAGCACATAGAAGCTAAATCGCATCATAATGAACTACCTCAAGACATCGGCGATTCATAATTGCAGCAAAATAATTGCAGTGTTTGGAAGCATTAAAAGTTTCGAAGTAGATGCCCACACGCATTGACCCAGAGACTGTTTAGATGCATGTCACTGATGAGAAGATGACGGATATTTACTGTATGATGACCAAAATGGCCTTAAACACCCAGCAGACGCAAGACGTCAACATGATGTCAGATTGACATTAAGCCCTAACGTCATGGGGATGTTGCATTTTGTTTGGAAATGAAAATCGTGTGGACGTCAGAACTCAACGTCAGGCTGACGACAATGTCCAACCTAAATCAACCAAATATCAACGTCTAATAACAGCTTGACGTTGTGTGGACGTTACCACTATGACGTCTATTGAATTTTGGTTGCCGTACCTGATGAATAAATGTCACTATTTACAACAGATACTTTAACTCTACTTGCATTACATTTTTAGGCAGGTAATTATACTTTTACTTAAGTATGATTTTTCAGTACTCCTTCCACCACTGATAATAATTATAATCATTTGCTTAACAAAAAACATAAAACGAAGTAAACACCTTTACTATTATTTATAGAAAATATTACATAAAATGCCATTCTATAAACAATTGCATACAAAAAAACAGCTCAGACCATACCTGAGAGCATCTTCACCCTTGAATTGTATTGGCAGACCCATAGACACGTCACTCTTCATAGACACACAGCTGAACACTGCTTTGGACTAAAACAGAAAAAGATTGAATCCATTGTGTTGATAATCATCCGAAAAGGAGATATTGAAATGCTTTTTCACTTAACTTTTTAAATGACAAGCTTTTTAATTGAAAAACTTAAACAAAAAAAATGATCACACTTGCTGTACCTGCATGCTGGAAAACATTCTAGATGTCCAGATGTTTGCGTGTCGTCCATGACGGATCGGAAAAGTTTGACCTCTACTGCTGTTTCTAAATCACAAGAAGCTAAAATTAATTAAACTGACTTTATTATTAAACCAAGCGGGTCATGAGAGCCAGAAATATACAATTAATGGAAAAAAAATGTCGTTCAAATGCATAAGTTGAGTACTGAGGTAAAGTTGGTTTTATATTCGCATATTAATTTATTTTAGAACAGGAAGAACTTGCGATGCACTACTTTGAATGTTTGGTCTTATATAGCATGTAAATATGACTACAAAACAACACTAGCACTATTTAATTGACTGTGAACAATGTTGTCCTTTGCTAGTCTTTGGCAACTAATATGATTCCACCATTTGTAATAAGCAAAGAATACGTTTCTGAAGTTATATTAGGAAATGTGCAAATATAAAATCAGCTTCACCTCAATAAGTTGAGTCACGAGTAAACACATCCTGTTTAATTTTGAGGTAAAGTTGGTTTTATATTCGCACATTCGTTCATTTAGAAGTCTCTATATTGTTTATCATGTTACTTTGAATATTCGAGCGGAATTAGCATGCAAGTATGACTTCAAAACAACATTAACACTATCTAACTGACTGTAAACAATGTTGTACTATGATAGTCATTGGCTGCTTGTATGATTTCTCCATTCAGAATTTGCAAAGAATACTTTTCTGAAATTATATTATTAAGGAGAATGTTTGAATATCCAAATATAAAACCAACTTTAGCTCTATGCCAAATCAAAGGTTAGGCTACCATGGGCCAACTTGGTCTCTGGTCTAAATAGTGGACTCATATTAGCAGCCAATGACTATGAAAATACGACACAGTTCACAGTCGAATAAATAGTGCTAATGTTGTTTTGAATCCATACTTACATGTGATTTCAGACCGAATATTCGAAGTACAATGGTAAACAATAGAGTGAGCTTGTTGTCACAAGTTGTCACTGAACGAACGAATGTGCGAATATAAAACCAACTTTACCTCAATTCCTGTTTGTACTTTTGAAGACTCACTGTAATGGTTAAAAGTCATGTCGAGGAACACTACTCTTTTGACATGTATTGGGTAAAAAGTCGTATCGAGGAACACTAAAATAAGGAGGAAATTCGTGTCAGTGAACACAAATCAAAATATAACATTACTATAACGAACTGCCGCGATTTACGGAAACGCATTGCTGCCACACACATATTTTTTTCCCACTCAGCTATGTCGTTATAACGAGATCTTTTCTCGTT
>CAIGQZ010032134.1:3761309-3774153 GCA_903798205.1 Danio tinwini
TTCTTGCTGTGAGGCGACAGCACTACCTACTGCGCCACTGCGTCGTCCTTTGAAATAAATTTATAGTACATAATTCATCCAAGGTTTGGGTTTGTCCATCTTTTACCCAATTTGGGTTCAAATAACCCAGCTTTCATAGATTGTAGAGCCGAGGTTCCCAAAATAGGGCCTGCAGGCCAAATTTGGCCCATGGTAACCTTTGATTTGGCCCACCATCCCATCTGAAAAGAAAGGGAAAATGAATGGGGAGTTGGTTGGTTGGAATGCCTTAGACAGAAATCATTCATTCATTCATTTTCTTTTCGGCTTAGTCCCTTTATTAATTCGGGGTCACCACAGCAGAATGAGCCACCAACTTATCCAGCACGTTTTGACACAGCGAATGTGCTACCAGCTGCTGCAACTCATCTCTGGGAAACATCCACACACTCATTCAAACTCATACACTACGGACAATTTAACCTATCCAATTCACCTGTACCGCATGTCTTTGGACTGTGGGGGAAACCGGAGCACCCCCACGCGAACGCAGGGAGAACATGCAAACTCCACACAGAAACGCCAACTGACCCAGCCCAGGCTCGAACCAGCGACGTTCTTGCTGTGAGGTGACAGCACTACCTACTGCGCCACTGCGTCGCCCCTTAGACAGAAATCGTCATTTCAAATTGAACGTAATCTTTAGTTTCTTTGTTAAATTGAGGAGCTACCAAAACAAAATTTAATGTCTCAATTTAAATGTTGTAAATAAATCAGACTTTTAAAATGTAAATACTGTCAGTTGACAGACAGAGGACAATGCACAAGACATCTGTGAGCAAATCAAAGCAAATGCAGGAGCGGCTCGACTAGTGTATTCATTGAACTTCAATGTGCTATAAATGGGATTATGTGTGTACTTTAATAAGTTCATTATAAAGCGTTAAAAATGATGCTGTATCATTAATTAATATATTTTTAAAGCAACATATTTCAGTTAAATATTAGCAAATGAATTAGGAAATTACCCATGGCAAATTTAATGTTATACAGTTTGGTATATTTAACTTCTGCCCACAGCCCTCAATCAAGTTTGGTATTTGGCCCTTTATAAAAAAAAGTTTACGCACCCCTGGTGTAGAGGTTCAGCTAGTGTTCCTTCTGTTTTTTTGTTTATTTTATTACAGATCATCTCATTATACCAAAGAACGTCTCCTGGAATTTGCAAAATCCACAAAATTCTGATTATTTCTTTTATACACAGCTAGGACTTGTAATAAATTAATGTGTAGTTTAATAATGATAAAAAAAACTTCTGTGTTGAGCAATGAGACTTTTCTCAGCCCAGTTTTATGTTTAGAATTTACTGAGCAGAATTGAGAGGGGTCTGGATGCAGACCTGGTGCAGTGCAATCTAAGCTGCATCCAATGCCTTTTCAAGAGTTCACACTTAGCTGATGATCAATAAAGCGTAATTGGCATGCTGTCCCGGGAGAGAGCCCTGAGCTCGTAATATCCTCGAGCCCGGGGCTCCCTCCTGTTAGAAGGGCGAGAGGAGAGTTTACGCTCAGGAAGGTCTCGAGAACTCCCCTGCTTGTCGCCGTGTGAGAAGTGTAAACTAAGGTTGTCTTAGGTGATAATTTAGTTTACTCGATTGGCTATGGTGTATGTTTTAGATGGTGGAAGGAAACCGGGGAACCTGGGGGAAACCCATGAAAACACGGGGAGACATGCAAACTCTGCACAGAAACGCCAACCGGCCCGATAGAAGTTGAACCGCCAGCATTCTTACTGTGAGGCAACAGTGCTAGCCACTAGGCCACCATGTCGCCCTATAGGAAAAGGGTGGAAGTAGGGGTGGAAGGGGGGAACTTAAAAGACGAAGATAACTGGAGTGGAAAGGTCTGGTTATTTATAATGTGTCCGTAATCATCTAATAGGCCAGCCGTGTTGATCATAAGCACGTGATCTTCTCGAAATTAGTTTATAAATAAACCGCACTTAATGCGCTCACCTAACTCCCCCTCACAGTGATGTCACTAGCTCCATTAAGTGAATTGTGTCTGACATTGCATCACTGAGATATGCAGTCTCAGCTTGCATCACCAAGGCTGCATCCAGATACTGTTAGATGAATTACTAAGACATTTTATTTCATTAATGTTGAATATTATTCTGTGTTTACTATATATGATTGATTCGCCTGGCACGGCGCAAGGGATTATCCCTTGATTAGATTTAATATTTCTTTTACATTTTTCGAACGTGAGCAAGTCGAACGTGAGCATATCCAGTACAGGAATTTGTAAAGCATGTACATGAAACACAGAAAGTAAAAGACAAACAGACTGGAGGACAGGGAACTTAATCCTCATTGAACACGTTAGGCTACGTCTAGACTCAGGGTGTCCACGGGGTCTTAAAAAGCATTAAAAGTTGATAAATCAATTATGAGAAAATTAATGCCCTTAAAAGATATTAAAAAAAATAAAATTTTTACCAGGTCTTAAATTTTGTTCAAGTGTTGTCCAAAATGTTTGACTACAAAAAAAAACAGATATATTTATTTTCATCATATTATTAACAAAATCCACGCAATTGGTTTTTGGCTGGGGAGAGTCCAGCCAAGCTCCTCCATCCGCGTGATGTCACGTAGTTTGCGACAAATGCGGGAAAATGATGTGACGCTCTTCACATGTATCGAAACCGACAAAGCTTGCATACTCCTGGTTGGAGAGAGACCAACTCAATCTCACGGCAATTCGTTACTTTTAGATTTAGTTGCTAATTCGTATGAATTTGTACGATCTAATTTGTACAATTTAGTACGCTTTGCTCATCCCCCAATGACTGTTGTGTTTAGGGGTAGGATTAGGTGCCACGCTACTTTTTAAAATCGTACAATTTCATACGACTAAACTCGTACGAATTAGCCACTAAACTGACAAAACGTAAAATACTTACGTTTTCTCGTGAGATCAGGTTGGAAAGACGAGTTTAAACAGTGGCTAAAGCCTGTCGCTGAAACCAACCATGTGATTTATTCTTTCAAGCTTTCTTTCTTCCGAGCTTATCTAAGTTCTGTTGCATGGTTGTGTTCTATTGATTTATTTAACTACAACTCTTTATTAACAACTGTTTATTAAGTAAAAGGTTTGATACTAATAAAAATTTGAAGTGGCGACGAGGTCTTAAAATATTCCGAGAAGGTCTTTTAAAAGTCTTACAAAGGTATTGAAATTACCTTTAGGATTCCTGCATATACCCTGACACTAGTTCAGATCAATTTGAAAATGGCGAATTTGATGAATTTTTTTTCTAATGAACAATTCGATTCTTCCCAAACAAATATTTTATGACGATCCTATTGCTCTAGGAATCAGATTTGATTATGGGTTACGTGGACAACTGCAGACTATACTTGTGACTTAAATTCCTAAAGGTACTAAGCCTGATCTCACGAGGAAACGTGAGTATTTTACGTTTTGTCAGTTTAGTGGCTAATACGTACAAATTCGTAAGAGTTCAGTCGTACGAAAATGTACGATTTAAAAAAGGAGGCGTGGCACTTAACCCTGCTCCTAACCCCAACCGTCATTGGGTGATGAGCAAATCGTACTAATTTGTACGAATTAGATCGTACGAATTCATACGAATTAGCCACTAAATCAAAAAGTTACGAATTGCCGTGGGATTGCGTTGAGGTGCTGGTACAGCTTTCGTAGGTATGCCTCTGCTGCTACATGACTGCTGACATTACGAAATTAATTTCTATAGCGAAAGTCTGCCATTTGCTCATGTGTAATGTCTGAATTCCCATATTGTCGCCGTTATACAAATGAAATGATTTACTACCAGGCCAGCATTGACTGATTAATTCGAAAATCGAAGAGGCTTACAAAAAACATTGGTTAAAATTCCAAGTGGAACTGTTTAACTACTCTGAAAAAAAAAAGTTGGGTTAAAAATACCTCAACATATAACCCGACTATAGGTTATTATAGCACCTTTCCAACTACAGTATGTGTTATTTTAACCCAATTCCTTGGGTTATTTTGATTAAATGTTATTTTTTCCGTTCTGGTATCTATTACTACTGTTAATTTTTCCGATTCTCCATTTCTTGGGAAACCAGCAACTTCTTAAATAAAATCTAGCATACTTATGTGTCTATCTTAGTATTTAAATGCTACAATATAGTTTTTTAGCGAAAGGAAATGTTGTTTTTTTTAAAAAGGCAACATACCTTCGCTGAGACTGAACGCGATACTGGGTTAATGTCTCCGCTGGGTCCTAAAAGCGAGAATGACGGCCGAATATCTCAAATATGTGTATCAATCCCTCCGAAAAAAATGTAGAGATGAACACGGAAGGTAGATAAACTGCTTTTATCTGTTTAAAATAGATCGGTTACGAAGCGTTTGTATCATCATTAATTAGAAGTGCTGGTGTAACGGATATAAAAAAATCACTAGAGAAAGGTAAACATGATAAAAATAACAGAAATAGGCTGTTATTGCATTGGAGCCTAAATAAACGTTACGCACGCATATCAACATAAAGCTGTTCTGTGTCAGTTGACTGTTGGAATTCAAATTTTTAACCCAACTGGTTGAGTTATTAAATAAATAACCTAATAAAGGTTCAAAATAACCCAACAAAGCACCAAACATTTAACCAAACTAGTTGATTTATTAATAAATAACCAAATAAAGGTTAAAAATAAACCTACAACTCAGCGCCAGTGGTGCAGTGGTTAGTGCGTCGACATGCACTCCGGTGACCCAAGTTCGATTCCGCCTCGCGGTTCTATGCTGATACTTACCCTCTCTCTACTCTCCATCCTTTCGAAAAAATAATAATAAAAAATATAACCCAACAAAGCACCAAATATTTTTAACTCAACCATTGGGTTAAATAAATAACTCAACGTTTTTTTAGTGTACAGAAAAAAACTGTTTAACTGTCTCTGCTATACAGACTGCAGTAGATTGTGTGCTGTACTCCCTTTAGTGTAAGATAACTGACAAGAGCTATCTTAAATGGTATGAGAATGCATACAGCATTGGTGAACTCCATTCAATCATTTGACCCCCTCTTGAGACTAAAGACCCATCAAGCTGATGGTCTGCACTTGGGCAACATTGAGCCTCTCAGTGACTTTACGTTGGATCTAGTTGACTCAATTTAGAATGTAGAATTGGCATTGGCCGTCGGGTGAAGGAGAGTGCTCTGATTGGTTGTTCAGCAATAAATCAGAGTGCGAGAAAAGTCAAGAGAGGACACAAAGAGTCAGTACATTTCTCAAATATTTGCAAATAAGATCATTAGATTTTCCATTCTCTGCATTTATTTTTTCCACATTTTAAATACTGTAGTGTTTTTGAACCATACTATAGTATAAGTACTTGTTAATTCTATGTTTGCTACACATAACTATACTATAGTAAAATAACAAGTGACCCAATTCTGAAGTGGTCTATAGGGAAGATTATACTACAATAATCAGTTTACAGCAGTAAAACTAAAGTATACTACAGCATTTATCACAGCTTATCAGTTCACTACTACAGTATGCTGCAGCATTCAGTACCAAGACCTGTAAATACTATACACAATACTATAGTATGGTCCAAAAACATTATAGCATTTACTAAGAATCGCTTTTTGAAATCTCATTCCTGGGTAAAAATGATGAGAACATCTGTTTGCAGTGTAAAACCACTGCTCTGGGAGTCATTTATAGTAAATACTAGAGTGTTTTACTATAGTAAATTGTATTTTACTGTATTATTAACAGCCCGTTGTTAACAAATGCTACCACAACATACTTTAGTTATAACTGGTTAAACTGTAGTAAATACTGCAGTATGCTTTAGTTTTTACTACAGTAAACTGTGCTGTGGTGCATTGTAGTGTAATGTGGTTTGTAGATCACTACATTACTGGTAGTTTTTATTACTGTTGTGTTGTGTTTTGTGCAACTGTAAAATCACCACATCAGATTAATTTAAGTACTTCACTATAGTAATGATCAAAAAACACCATAGTATTTGCTATAAATTACTATAGTATTTTTAATCTGGCCCACTTGGATTACATTTGCCATTTTGAGCCTCTTTCTCTCTGTCTCACTCACTCTGTGTCTCTCTTTCTGTGTGTGTGTGTGTGTGTGTGTAACGTTATGTACGTAAAAGAGAGGTAACTGTCACAAAGCGGAAGCTTGAAATCGAAAATGAAAGCGTGTTGTCTAAGGGATCCATTTTAGATCGCTGAAAATCGACGCGTTCTCTTGGTAAGTGATGACCTTTAAAATATTTGACACGATAGCAAGCTGGCACCGAATCAGTGTAATCGGTGTTTTTCGTGGCACTGAAATTACGTTCATCTACATATTGATCCGGTATCATCTTGCTCAGAGAAGTTGATAAAGTCTCAAAATGCGTGGTTTGCTTACCTAAAGTCGAAAATGCGGTGATGTTCAGGTGATTTAAACGACATAACAATTCACTTTTTACCATAATTGTCATTTATTGTCTTGTTTACTTAACGTTAATGTGATGCTAGGCTAGTTTTCTTTATTGAACTATATCACATCCGCTAAACTAATGCGGAAGTGCGCTCGTTTTTGCGATTGTTTTAGAACTTCCGATTCAGTTGCCTATGGGAGAAATGACTAGGAATAATAAACGGCTGAAACGGTCAAACTACTCGCTCTACAAACAAGTGTTTGCATGATTATACAGACAAAATAGAATAAGTTAATACGAAAACATCAGTTTGCAACATCATCCCAACAAACACATCTACGTCGTAGCGATGTCTGTACAACGTCGACTTTTTTCAAAGGCAACGTCGCCGCTTACGTGCCCGCTACATTGATACAACGTAGAAATGTAAGACGCGAGAGGGTTGTAGCAACGTTGTCCTGTGACGTTCGGCCACCGTGAGACGACATTCTTACTACATGTATTAAAGGGCACCTATTTTACCCCTTTTTTAAGATGTTATATTAATATTATGGTTCTTCTGAGTGTGCCAGTTTAGGTTCAGTTCAAAACACAATTCAGATTTTTTTATTATGATGTGTTAAAAAGTGCCATTTTAGGGGCGTGTACACAGGTCGTTGTTTTAGGGGTGTGTTGCTTCACATGAAAATTAGTTTTAAACTTCCCGCCCATCTTAACAAGGGGGCGGAGCCAAGAGCTCCGCAGGCTACAGACAGGCAGACTGAGAGCAGCAACATTAGTGAGAGTACCAGCATTCAGCCGTACATGTACGACTCGGACACAGACCAATCAGAGAGTACAAAATCATTTGTGTCTGTATAGTTTTACAGCCAACTGTGTGCTAGTTTAAAGCTCCGAGCTTGTAGCCTACACCGAGACTAATAACCAAGCACACTGAAATAACTTTGACTGAAGGACATCACGCACCGGATGCGACGCGGAGCGCACATGACAGTTGAAAGTATCGCACACTTGCGGCACCGGTGTGTGTCACCTGATTGAAACGTATGTTTAAAATTAAGAAATGCATGCCGCTGTGTGGCACGATGCTGCTTGTCGCCGAGCGACGCTTCTGGTGTACGGCCTTCTTGAGGCTATAACTAAAGGGCGTCCTACACCGGATGCGCCGCTCAGAGCCACGACACAGACATCAGATGCGCACATTCGCATGTTATTTAAAATGAAACCGTTTAGATAACGCTCTGTGGCACGGCAGAAATATGACAGTGTCCTGAGCAGAGCCAGCACGTCCACAGAGGCGACCTAGGAGGCAGAATAGTGAGCGAACCCCCCAGTCCTCACTTTCATCCGCGACACCCACCCCCTCCCTTCTGGTACACCGTTCGTTATTTCCAATGGAGGGACGCGCACGTGAGGCAACGCACTATCCAGCTGCACCTAGTTAAGATGACAGGGAGCTTCTGTGACCACGAGAAATGCAAACCGCTGAAGTTTAAGGAAGACACAATGAAAAGTAAACATGTATGCCCAATGAGCCTTACATCTAAAAATAGAGCAAGGGTGTTTCTTTGGTGACGTCGCTTTGACTCACACGCTGAAAATGGCGGACATGAAACAACCTACTGAGGATATGGTAATGGACACCTGTCAATCAATATTGGTGGGCGGGGGGACCGCACTCCTACGTCAAGTTGCGGTCGATCTCAAAACCGCTCCAATTGGTCCACCGTTTTTATGTTGTTAAATTGAAAAAAAAGGACTGAGTGTGTTTATATCACCCCAATATGACAGTCTATACACTATACCTACACATATGTCTGTCCAAACAGCTTGAAAAGTAGATTTTTCACCATAGGTGCCCTTTAATGTTTTTTTCCTGGCAGTTTATCAATACTGCCTAGAATACAGGATAAGCAGTAATACTTTTCCAGTATTGCTTAATATTAAGCATTGTTCATTTATTTTTCCTTTTTAATTGAACAACTGCATGTGTAAACTTTGAAGTGTAAAAATGCCACACAAATTAATATAATCAAACTTTTTTTATTAAACATTTCACAACATTTAATACATACAGTACACATCTAATTATAAGCAAACAGTATAAAATAAAATTTAGATTATATATATATATATATATATATATATATATATATTAGGGCTGTCAAAATTAGCGCGTTAAAGCACCAGATTAATTTGAAATATTTAACGTGTTAAAAAAAATTAACGCATTTAACGCAGTTGCAGTTTTTTTAATTTCCTGTTTTGGCCGACGTGTGTTCAGGGCCGCCGCGTCTGTAGAGGCGACCTAGGCGGCCGTAGAATAGTGAGCGAACCCCCCCTGTTCTCACTTTCATCCGCGACACCCACCCCCTCCCTCCCGGTCCTTCCTTTCATCCGCGAACCGGTCACTTTTTATTTCACTTTTGAGTTGAGGGCGGGCGGCATGATGGCAGTTCGCCTAGAGAGCCAGTTCAGCTTGCTCCAGCTCTGCGTGCGTTTAATGTGCAAAGAAATATGGAGAAGACCAAGGAAGCGCTTTTAAACAACTAAGGTTGCATCACCTGAAGGGAGTGCGCTCTCTCTCTCTCTCTCTCTCTCTCTCTCTCTCTCTCTCTCTCTCTCTCTGTGTGTGCGTGCGTGCTGTGCCCTGATAATGTCAATAGACTGGACTGTCTTAGCAACTGGCTAAATGTTAAGGAGGACTGAGCAAAATTGTTTCAATTGTTCTCAACTCGCAATACAAGTTTACAATGAATACAATTGTTTGTAATTAATACTTTATTATTATTATTATTATTATTTTCCAATTTCCATATTTGGATTTTTTTTATTCGTGATTAATCATGATTAATCACAAAAAAAGGTGTGATTAATTAGTTAATTTTTTTAATCAATTGACAGCCCTAATATATATATATATACAGTTGAAGTCAAAATTATTAGCCCCCCTTTGATTTTTTTTTTCTTTTTTAAATATTTCTCTAATGATTTTTTAACAGAGCAAGGAAATTTTCACAGTATATCTGATAATATTTTTTCTTTTGGAGAAAGTCTTATTTGTTTTATTTCCGCTAGAATAAAAGCAGTTTTTAATTTTTTAAAAGCAATTTTAAAGTCAATATTATTAGCCCCCTTAAGCTATATTTTTTTCCGATAGTCTCCAAAACAAGCCATCATTATACAATAACTTGCCTAATTACCCTAACCTGCCTCGTTAACCTAGTTAAGCCTTTAAATGTCACTTTAAGCTGTATAGAAGTGTCTTGAAAAATATCTAGTAAAATAATATTTACTGTCTTCATGGCAAAGATAAAAAAAATCAGTGATTAGAAATGAGTTATTAAAACTATTATGTTTAGAAAAGTGTTGAAAAAATCTTCTCCCCATTAAACAGAAATTAGGGGAAAATAAACAGGGGGGCTCATAATTCAGGGGGGCTAATAATTCTGACTTTGACTGTATATATTTATAGATATATAAACTAAAAAGGTAAACAAACAAGCAAAGTAAACAAGAAAGCATTAAAATGTAAATCTAAATAAACATACATTTAAATTCAGACACTGGGCATTGAAGCTCTGGACTGAATACAGCAGAATAGGGAGCGCAGCTGAAGACCAGGTGTAGTTGTTGGTACTGAGAAAGCAGTCAGAGGAAGAAACAAATCCAACAGATAAACCAGCTTCAGAGATGGATCCACAGCAGACATAAGTCAAAATAGGCAGTGAACAAGAGAGGACAGATCAGAGCTTGACACAACAGGACTACAGGAAATGACTACTGACTAGCAAGTTAATATTGAAGCTTCAGACATTTAATGTAATTTAATTACAAATAAAATCTCCAGTGAATAATTATGTAGACTACTTTATTTTTATGCTTTAATAATATATCATATACCAAAATCACATACATTATCTACATGAATTTATAGAGACAGGGAAAGCAGGTTTGAGTTAACGGAAGTCAAAGTTAGTCTTGGAATACTTACTTAAAATTATGAGAAAAGAAAGTAAAAGAGGTCCATTGAACCGTCCTGTAGTTGTGGCGTTGCTCGCTGTAAAATGGAATGTTAAAGAGCCCCTATTACACATTGAAAAGGGTCATATTTCGGTTTTATGGGTCTCCAACAACATACTGATATGTATGCAAGGTCAAAAAACACGTTCATGGTCTTATGATATGCATTTAATTTTTACCTGATTATCCCAGCGACTCCCATATGAATCGTTCAGCGATTCATTTGTTCCCAAACCCCTGCTTAGCGCGAAGCTAATCTGCGCTGATTGGACCGATGACAGCCTGTTGAGATTGGTCGACAGAGTTCAGCGCGAGACTGTAAAATGCCCAGCATGGTTTATCAAGCCCGCGGGTCGCCAACATTGGTATAGGATCCGATCGCAGCGGACGCCCTGAAACACGCTTCAAAGTAAACTTACTAACACAACAGTAAACAGTACCCGCTTCTCAACAGTGTTATTCAGACACCTCAGCGCCGAAAGCAGTGCAGTTAAACACAAGCTTATTGCTTATGTTAAGTATGACACACATTCAGTTTTAATCCACACAGCAGCAAAAGCTGAACTATTCTGAACTTTGACCGCTGCACGTGTGCAGGATCAGCTAATGGTGGCCATAGCAACGACAAACGGCAGTGGAACGAGCTCACGAAAGCATTTAAATCTGTAAACAAAGCAGCACGCGTCGCGTTTACAACGTGGCATTAGACGCTATATGACAATATAAAGAGTTAACCTGATACAGTACAAGCGGTCACAAGTAACAAAACATGTAGATCATTTCTATTTGCAATCATTGCTGTGGCACCTCGTCCGTGAACTGCTATATGTTCTAAGTGCTTACCTGTACTCTGCTTTTCTAAACGATCACATCCCCAGCCAGGAGGTTGTAGCATCCTCTGTCCTCTGACAAGCTATCTCTGTGGGCTCCCGCTCTCCATTCGCAAGCCTTTTCCAGCGTTCAGCAGCCAGCCGGTGTACCTAATATTTTGTCCTTATTTTGCCTGCACCCCTGGTGTCGTCTGTCCATTACAAGATGGAGGCAGAAACTAAGCGTGCAGATTTCTGAACGACTCCTTTCCCTCACACTTCCAATAATATCCAGGTAAACACAGCGTCTTCATGAGCGTCTTGCTGCTGTGTTAGTGGGCGGGGCCGCAGGTTTGAATTTTGCCAGATCTGCGCGCGCAACCGTTATGTTTCCCGACAACGTCACGACGAAACAGCTGAAGATTCGTTATGAAGACGATTCATTTAAACCACTATGAGTCGACTCTTTTATAGATGAATTAATAGTTTTAAAAACTGTCCACTTTCAGATTTAAGCTTTAGCTGGATATTTCACTTCACTAAGAGCTGTGTTACACACTACATGGAAGGTCATTTTCAAAAACCCACAATAGGGGCTTTTAGTGTCATTTCAATAACAGCTGTACAAAATAATAAAGTAATTTTTCAAATATCAGCATGATCTATTTTCCACATTATGGACATACTGTGTTTTAGGTCACATAACTGCATTTAATATGGTAGTAAATATAGTAGAGCAGTATACTCCCTACCTCATCTAAGTCTTCTTACCATAGATCAGGAACTACAGCATCGCTGTGATCTGAGGTGAATTCAACTACTGAAATCATTCTGAAAGACAAACTACATGAGTAATTTGAAAACAATAGTCTTTTATGCAACTTACACATAATTAAAATCCAGAAATTATCTATTCCTCAATGTGAAAAGCCTGTTGAGCAAAGAAAAAATGTGAATTTTAAATTCAAACATTTAAAGACCAATAAAAACAGCAATTTAGACTAGCAGATATTTTATTTATATCAATATTAACTAGGCATATTAACATCAACTTATATACTGTATAGGGATAGTTCACCCAAAGCTGACAATTTTGGCATTTAGCCTCATCCTTTACCTGTCCCAAACTTATTTAGCTTTTTTTCTGTTGAACAATAAAGTATATTCAATAAAGCTGGAAAACTGTAACTATTGACTTCCATAGTGTTTTTCCTATGAAAGCAAATGCTTACATGATTACAGATTATTTCATAAAAAGACTGTCTTTAGTGTTCAACAGAATAAAGAAACTTAAAGGTTTGGAATCACATGATTTGTGAGTACATTTTCATTTTTGAGTGAACTGTCCCTTTAACGGGACGTAAACTGTACAGAGGTGTTTTGTATTTAAAAGTCAGTTCGTGTGTTTTGTAAAAAGTGGGTCGGCTGGGATCGTGATGACCTCCTTGAAGTATCCATAATTGACTGATCACCTACGGAGGACAAAACCTGCAAAAACAATAAATAAATACGTAAATAAATAAATAAAGGAGTACATAAATGTATAGATTCCTGCATAAATAA
>CAIGQZ010032134.1:3783089-3844527 GCA_903798205.1 Danio tinwini
CTCCTCTTATAGTCCAGAGCTCCTTCCGTGGGATGGAAGGCAGGTGCACGCCACAGGTGCATCTCATCTGTGGCGGGCCTCGTTTCGCTCCCACGGCTCTCGGCCACGCCCCCTCGCCACATATAAGTTGCATGTTATTTCTTCCTTGGATTTTTTTATTCTTTGTTACAGACTTGTTGGATGCCATCTTTCCGATCAGCATTGTGAAAGTTTATCTTCAGCTCTACAATCACCAAACTCCCGACTAACAGAGCTGAATGCGAGTAACAATGACCTGCAGGATTCGGGTGTGAATCTGCTTTCTGCCGGACTGAAGAGTTCACACTGTCAACTAATCATACTGAGGTTAGACATTTCTTTAATCTAATTTAAATATGCTGAAACATGTATGGGAACATTTTAACTAGTTCAGGCTCAGTAATTAGCACAGCCACTTCACAGCGAGGTCACTGCATTAAGTTCTGACTGGGTCAAGTGGCCTTTCTTTGTGGAGTTTGCATGTTCTCCGCGTATTCATGTGGGTTTGCCACTGGAAACACTAAATTGGCCATAGTGTATGAGTGTGTTTGTGAATAAGAGAGTGTATAGGTGTTTCCCAGTGCTGGGTTGTGGCTGGAAGGGCATCCGCTGCATGAACGATATGCTGGAGTAACTGGTGGTTCTTTCTGCTGTAGCAATCCCTGACAAATAAGGGACTAAGCCGAAGGATAGTAGGTGAGTAAACTAGTTCAATACTAAAAAAAAAGATAAACAAGAATGCATTTATTTTCTTGGTTTTGTGCAGCATAGGATCATGCTCTCCCGCCAAAAGTTATTTGGAGCGGGGATATAAAAGAAATATATCTATATAATATAGACTGGAAAGATACTGCTGCCCAATGTTTTTACAGACGGCTTGCTGAGATGGTCTTTATCTTACATCTTTAAAAAAATCTAATTCTCAATAATAATCAAAGGCCTGGGTTTCTTTGTCCAACATTTAGGTAATAATAGAATTAAAAGAGTTAGACATATATATGATAATTACGGTAGTTTTGTGCAGATTGCTATGACGTTTAATTGAACTGATTTTTAAAAAGCCTTTAAATACTTTACCCAAAAATTTTGTTATTAATTACTCACTCTCATGCTGTTCTAAACCCCTGAGACCCATCTTTTGAACACAAATGAACATATTTTAGATGCAATTTGAGAGCTCCCTTATCCTGCATAGACAGGGTCCTGGGACATTCAAAAACATTGTGTAAAAAGCCCGTTGTAACACAAGGAGTCAGGTGACAAGGGAGGTGAGGGTCCAAATGCAGTTTATTAACAGCTTAGTCAGGCAGGCAATGGTCAAACAGGAACAAACGGTATCATGAGGGTAATCCAATAGCATAGTTGTGGTCACAGGCAGAGGTCGGTGGATGCAGCAAACAGGATTAACTAACAAACAAGGCAAGGATCTAAAGCATAGGAGGGCCGCAGGTCTGCACCGTTTTGCTCCAACCCTAATAATAATCAAGTGTTCAAAAAAGACCTTGATTGGTTGGATCAGCTGTGTTTGATTAGGGTTGGAGCAAAACTGCAGAGCTGCGGCCCTCCAGGAATCGAGTTTGAGATCTATGATCTAAAAGCACGGTAGGGCTGGACAAAGAAAATGCTTCGCAATGTTACAGGTAAACATTCAGCAATGTGTGTGTGTGTGTGTGAGAGGTGAAAATATAGTCCATGTAATCAGTCTGTAATTCATTTCCAGCTGTGTGTGTGTGCAATTAGGAAGGGAACTGGTGTGTGTGTGAGGTGCATGATGGGATTTGAAGTCCAGTTCCATGACAGATTTGTAGTTCTCAAGCGATCTGCAACTTTCAGATTGTGACACCTATGTGACTTCAGTCAACTATAACTATATGAAGCTCCAAGAACAATTTTGCGCACTACAAAAACTGTTAATTTAACTGTCTTAATCTTTAAACAATATTTACAAGCAGTATTGTTCAAAACATGTATTTTTGTAATCAAATATTAAGTGTTCTCACAGGTTTTAATCATGAAATACTTGTTTTTGTTTTTTTTAGATTGGCAGGTTGTAGACTGACTGGTGAGTGCTGTGAGAGTTTGTCTTCTGCTCTCCATTCATCAACATCGTGTCTGAGAGAGCTGGACCTGAGTAACAGTGACCTCCAGGATTCAGGATTGAAGCTTCTCTCCGATGGACTGAAGAGTCCAAACTGTCACCTGAACATACTGAGGTTTGATTTATTAGATTTTCAATAAGATATTAATCAAATAACAGAGCTACAGAAACAAATCCAAGAGATGTTTAAGAGAAATTAATTGTGTCACCCTTGTCGCAAAGGTAGCTTTAACCTTTTTTTTTAAACACTGGACAAAAGAATTAACCTTTTTCCCTTACAAGTTTATAAGGCAAAGCACGTTTATTTATATAGCACAGTCTGTCAGACATATCCAATTGCTCATTCAGTAAAAGAACAGCTAAACAGATGTGTTTTCAGTCTTGAATTGAATGTGCCTAATGTTGGAGCACATCTGATCAATTCTGAAAGTTGATTCCAGCAGTAGCTGAAGGCTGATTCACCCTACTTTGACTGAACTCTTGGGATTTCTAATTTAATTAATTCTAATGATCTGAGGGATCTGTTTTTATTAAGTGGGCATATCTATGATGTATTGAGGTAGTTGAGGAATAATACTTTAAAATCTATTCAGAATGTAACTGCAATCCAGTATAAAGACCTGAGGGCAGGTGGCACTCGTTGGCCACTTTATAAAAACTGGCGAGGAAGGAGTTAATGGGTGAAAATCCTTCTTAATTTATTCTACCACTTAGATTGGCGACCTGCAACCTCACTGCTGAGTGCTGCAAGAGTTTGTCTTCAGCTCTACAATCTCCAAACTGTGTTCTGAGCGAGCTGGACCTTAGTAACAATGACCTGCAGGATTCAGGAGTGAAGCTTCTCTCTGATGGACTGAAGAGATCAAACTGTCAACTCAACATACTCAGGTAAGATTACACAATATATGTTATATATAGTAAATATTTACTTTCATCAACTTAATGAACAGATTTGACTTGCCCTTGACTTCATTTGGTGATTGTAATGCCAGATCAGGTTCTTAGCATACCCTGATTGCTTTATTTGCTTCATTTACTCCCTGAGAACAGTTTCTTCCAATGATTCAGAAACATTCCTCCCGCATAAATGTTTTACGAATTATAAAAATGTATTTACCCATTTATAGCTTATAAAGGATCCATTAGCATAACTAGCAAGCATCAGCTCCATATATTGTAAACATTGCTGTAAATATTGCTGTAATCATGCTAGTTGAGGTGTCAGCAGTGGTGGAAGGAGTATTGAAAAATCATACTCAAGTACCATTACTTGCCCAAAAAAGTTGTGCGAGTAAAAGTTGTAAATATTACTCAAAGTATGAGTAAAAAGTAGATATTTCAAAAGTACCCAAGAGTAGAGTATTACGCTGTAAAAAGCTGATGCATTTACATGTAATTTGGGGATGTGTGTAAACGTAACATTCTGTAGTGCATTTAGTTATTGCCCAGCAGGCACACAACATCATAAGACATTAATATTAGGCTCGATTTAGGTCATGACGCCAGGTGACCAAAACTCAATATCTATCTAAGGAAAACGTTATTTTGACATCCAATAATGATATAAAATGACGTTGCTATTTGGTTAATTTTAGGTTGTGTTAGAAAGTGACCAAAATCCAACGTCGAGCCAACATCTAAAACCAACGTCACATTGTCGTCACATACTGACATTTATTCATCAGGTACGGCAACCAAAATCCAACATCTGATAGACGTCATAGTGGTAACGTCCACAGAACGTCAAGCTGTAACATCATTAGACGTTGATATTTGGTTGAATTTAGATTGAGTTCGGACGTCAACCCAATTTACATTTCTAAACAAAACGCAATGTCTCCACCAAGTTGGGGTACAACGTCAATCTTTTGTCAAGTTGACGTCTTGTGCCTGCTGGGTGTTTAAGGCCATTTCGGTCATCATACAGTAAACATCCGTCATCTTCTCATCAATGACATGCATCTAAACAGTTTCTGGGTCAATGCGTGTAAAGATTTTGGACACGTTAAATGCTTCCAAACAGTTTGCTGCAATTATAAATCGCCAATGTCTTGAGGTAGTCGATTATGATGCCATCTACCTCTTAACTTCTATGTGCGATTTGATTGGACAGAAATCACAGGACTAATTTTTCAAGTAGTGACAGGAAAGTAGTGGAGTAAAAGTACCGATACAGCACTAAAAATGTACTCAAGGGAAAGTAAAAGTATACTTATGTAAAACTACTTAGTAGATTACAATTCCTGAGAAAAACTACTCAATTACAGTGATTTGAGTATTTGTAATTAGTTACTTTACACCACTGGGTGTCAGTTTTTCTCTGTTTAAGTTCGGTAATGACAATCTGGCTTTCCAAAGGGCATGTGCAGAATTGAAGATCGGTGAGATCGCGAACTGAAGACAGGGGGAGGGGGTTGTGGGGTTGAGATCGCGAAATGAACAGCAGGGCTAGGGCTGAGAAAGGCGATTCCGAACTGAAGAGCGGGGGGTTGGACCAATGACTGTATAAAATATGGACGTTGCGACAGCGGCATTTTCCATTAAACGCTGTGAAGGAAAAAACGCCTTGTGACGGGCACAAACTATCACAAAAGACTGCTGTAATTGGAGCCTGGGCATGCGCAGAAGAACAGCCTGATGGAGCCAGAGGAGGAGCTGCAGAATCAAACTTCCAACCAAACGCTTGTACATCAAATCAACCACGCCCCCCGAACTTCTCACCTCACCGCTGGTGTCTTCACTATAACAAAGGCTCTCTAATGTACACTTTGCGTTTACATAGGAGCCTGCGTTTGCTGTTTTATCAACACAACTGGTTGTAATAACGTTAACAAAAGTGAGGTTTTATATAACGAAGATTTAATCGCGCCAGCTCCAGGCTGCAGCGCACATTACTCGCGGGCCGATCTGGCTCGGATGCGGCAGCGTTGGCGTGCTAACAGCCGCCGCATCTGGCCCTTTTCACTGAGGCTAGATGCCTATGGACTCACTGCCCGAGTCAATCCGGTCAGATGTGGTGGCCATTAGTAACCCGACGCTGCCGCATTCGAGCCGGATCACCCCGCGAGTAATGTGCGCGAGTAGGTACAGCAGACGGAGTCGGGCCGAGAGGTAAGTCTCCGGCAGGCGAGAGTCTAGCCGGAACTGGCCCGAGTGTATTTTGCTATCTGGGTGGTTAGGTGTGTATCAGTAAACTGATAAAGCCCTGACCTTACTGAATAAACAATGTTCCGCCAGATCCTGTAAGTCGGAAACTATAGTTGACTGCTGAACAACTCATTTTATCATGGTAAAATGACACAGAAATCGAATAATAACACTTCAGTCTCCTGTTGAAGCTCCGACGTCTGCTTTGAGAAACTGTCAATCACAACTGTCAATCACGATGACACGCCCAGCATTAAATTATGGGGGGTTTGAGATCGCGAAATGAAGAGCGGGGTTGGGGCTGAGAAAGGCGATCGCAGAATGAAGAGAGGGTGGGGCACTTACTGTCATTTTGGATGGGCACTTTATATCCCAAACTCAAAAGGGCATGTACACTGCACAGGTTGAGCCCTATGTGTGCACGTGCCTGTTATTATGTAACAAATACTCAACACTGTCATTAAAAAGAATCTAAATGTATTTTAGCCACTGTTTCTTCAGTTCTCTTTATATGGAGGTCTAAATAATGAACGCTTTCAGTAAAAATGAAAACTACTTTATTTGTTGCCTTGACTTTTTTAACTTTTGAACCAATAGATTGGGATTTTGTAAAACAATACTTCTCACAAAGTGAGAGAGACGAGTCATGAAAGTCATGAGACGACTAATTAGCTCACTTTGAGGTGGACTTTAACTTGTGCCCTTCATTAAAACTACATCTGCAATGTATGATAACCTGTCTGCCGAACCAATGTAACGTGGACTCTTGCTGTGTTTGTAGATTGTCTGGCTGTATGGTGACAGAGGAAGGCTGTGGTTTTCTGTCTTCGGCTCTGAGTTCAAACCCCTCACACCTGAGAGAGCTGGATCTGAGCTACAATCATCCAGGAGAATCAGGAGTCAAGCTGCTCTCTGAAAAACTGGAGGATCCAAACTACACCCTGGACAAACTCAAGTATGTAGACACTGCTCTGTCTGTGTGTGTTTATTAATTGTATTAAAAGTTCAGAATTTAACCCAGTTTTTTTTAGTGTGGCTCATGGAGGAGAGCTCAGAGTTTCAGCAGGACTACATAAATGTAAGTCTATACAAAAATTGACGCATTAGTTTAAAAGGGTTAGTTAGATAAATTACTGGCGTCATTCCAAACATGTTCAGACTACAAATTACGATATTTTAGATGAAACCCAAGAGCTCTTTGAGCCTAAACAGCATTGGTTCCAATACCAAAAAACATCTTCAAAACAGTTTACATCCCTTCAGTGGTTCATTCGGAATCTGATCAAGCTATGAGAATCATTTTGTGTGCACATTAAACAGTCTATTCTCCTCCGTATGTTGTGCATGTTCATCATCAATGTGCAGTTATGTATACACTCACCGGCCACTTTATTAGGTACACCTGTGGGGTACTATTACGTACCAACCAAATTTCTTATCATCCAGTTACATGGCAGCAATTCAGTGCATTTAGCAGGATAACGCGCCATGTCATAAAGCGCAAATCATCTCAGACTGGTTTTTTGAACATGACAATGAGTTCACTGTACTCAAAAGGCCTCCACAGTCACCAGATCTCAATCCAATAGAGCACCTTTGGGATGTGGTGGAATGGGAGATTCACATCATGGATGTGCAGCCTTCAAATCTGCAGCAACTGCATAATGCTACCATGTCAATATGGACTAAAATCTCTGAGGAATATTTCCAGTACCTTGTTGATTCTATGCCACGAAGGATTAAGGCAGTTCTGAAAGCAATAGCGGGTCTAACCCGGTACAAGTAAGGTGTACCTAATAAAGTGGCTGGTGAGTGTATGTGTATGGAAACAAAGTATAGATGCATTTAAGGTAATGCCTTAAATGCAACACATGACAATGCACCCTATACTGACACTGAGAAGTAACGTGTATACAGTCATTATTGTTTTATGTGTGCACACAATATTTTCATAGCTTCATGATATTCAGATTGAACTACTGAAGGCATGTGAACTATTTCGAGGATTCTTTTGATACATTTTTGGATTTTGAACAGGTCGCGACCCTTGCTGCCTATGGAGCGTCAGAGAGCTTCTGGATTTCTTCTAAAATACCTTGATTTGTGTTCTGAAGATGAACTATCACTTTAATGGTGCATTCTGTGTTTAGTGCTGTGTTACTAATGTTCTCTTGTGTTCAGATGACTGCGATCTCACTCTGGATCCAAACACCGCACACACTTCTCTCATTCTGTCTGAGGGAAACAGAAAGGCAACATGTGGGAAAGAGCTTCAGCTGTATCCTCATCATCCAGATAGATTTGATGGGTGTCCTCAGGTTCTGTGTGGAAAGAGTCTGTCTGGACGCTGTTACTGGGAGGCTGAATGGGTTGGAAATGCTATTATATCAGTTACCTATAAAGGAATCAGAAGGAAAGGTGAGAGTTGTGCCTGTGAATTTGGATACAACAAAAACTCCTGGAGTCTGATCTGCTTAAATAGGAGAGTCACTGTCTGGCATGATCTTCGTTCAAGTGACATTCGTGTCCCTTCGGACTTCTGTAATAGATTAGGAGTGTATGTGGACGAGTCGGCCGGCTCTCTGACCTTCTACAGTGTGTCTAAAACACACACTCTCACACACTTACACACATTCAACAACACATTCGCCGAACCACTCTATGCTGGATTTACAGTTTTTCATTCGCTGTCTCTGTTCTGACTTGACAAGTCAGAGAGGAAAAACATTCTTTGGGAGCGCAGACGGTCAAGACAGTTCAGGACCCTGCTGAAAAAGACTAGCCTAAGCTGGTTGGCTGGTTTTAGCTGGTCGACCAGCCTGGTTTTAGAGGGGTTTTGGCCATTTCCAGCCATATCCAGCCTGGTTTTAGCTAGTCAGGCTGGAAAATGACCAGCTTAGACCAGCTAAAACCAGCTTGACCAGCCTGGTTTAAGCTGGACATAGCTGGTTTTGGTTGGTCAAGCTGGTTTTAGCTGGTTAACTCCCAGCCTGACCAGCTAAAACCATCCTGGAAATGGCCAAAACCCCTCTAAAACCAGGCTGATTGACCAGCTAAAACCAGCCAACCATCTTAGGCTGGTTTAAGCTGGATTTTTCAGCAGGGGAGGTAGTAATAATAATATAATAATACTGAACCACTGTGATGCAGACTTTGGCTGAGGCACTTCAAAAAAACCAAAACAACATTTCAGATGTGTAATAATGTTCTTACTTCTCTTGTTTGTCCATTAATGGCGTCCATCATGCTCATTTTTGTTATCACACGATCTGTTCAAACAAAATCACGTCACTTTTGATTTTTTTTTTTGGTAAAAGTGTTTCCATCATAGTTTATGTAAACTCAGGCAGACTATTTGGCTGCGTCCAAAATCGCCTACTACTCAGTAGGTACTGCATTTCAATTTGAATTTACTACTCGACCGATAGAAAAGTACATTCTTTACAGTATAAATGTTAGTATGGAAGGGACTCGAATGTACTACATCCACCATTTTGTCATGATCACGTGACCTACCTGCGTCAGATGCGTTGCTTTACTCGCGTTGCATAGCGTTCAACTGGTGCGCACTTCAGAATCTCGCCGGGAGGTCATCTGGGTACTTCTCGCATACTAATTTTTGAATTCTATGAATACGGACATACTACTTGGCCGCATACTGTTTTTAGTGTACTAAATAGTATGGAAGTATGCGGTTTCGGATGCAGCAATTCACTCTTTGTAAGCACTTATTAAACAGAAGGAATAACAGCGTTTCCTTGATTACTGCTGTAACAAATGTGTTGCACTGAATTTAATATGCATTACACAGAGATCTTCTAAAATACCTTGTAAATTCTTCTGAAGACAAAAGGTTTCCCTTATGCTGTGTTCACAGCAGACATGGCATAGATGCGTGAACATTTTTGGTTTACTCGCTTCATTTGCGTGTCAAATTCACTTCACAATAGACGCGGATTCGTGTCATGGGCAGGGCTTCTGTCTACCCGGTGACTGTTGCTTTGTTGCTAAACGGCTACCATGGATTTTATTAAGATAGTAGCTGTGCTTTATGTACTTTAGGAAGGCTGAAAAACAGCATAGATTTGTTCGGCGCTGTGTCTGAGTCCACTAGATCCTTTCAGAGGTGCAGCCAACTCTGCGAGTTCATCAACACAGAAACTATACCTGGATGATGGAAGCTTTCCCAGCTGAGCCCAGTTTGATGAACTGTTGTCCAGTGTCAGCAAGAGGATTTCCACTCGTGACTCCAACAACAGGCACTACGTCATAATCACGCCCCTACAAGAGCAAGCTCCTGATTGGTTAACGTGGCACGATTGTTCGCTGAAGTTCAGATTTTCCAACTCGAGCGATTTAAACGCCAAAATGCTCCACTTGCGCCACTTCATTCATGTGAATCTCATCATTCGTGCTGCCTCATTCACGGGAATCGCATCGCAGGATGTCTATTCATTGACTGAACATGCAAATCACTCATGGTTGATGCTTTATCCGCATCTAGTGTGAACGCAGCATTATAGGTACATCATCCTGCTGCTGTGGTTATATTGGCCCAAAATACAGGACGTCCCAGCCAATATAGGACAGTTGGCAACCCTATCCATGAGTCTTGTTTCCATCAGCTTTATGTCATTTCATTCATTAGTGTGTGTGTGAAGTTTCAGCCCAAAATACACCACAAATAATGTTTTAGAACTCTCTGAAACGGACCCTTTTAGGCCATTTTGGTGACTGTTGCTTTAAATGCAAATGAGATGCAAATGTGCACCCAGCAATCTTTTCAAAAGAGGGCAGAGCTACAAATTCCTGTGTGTCAGCATAGCGGCAGATTTAAAAACAAGACTTACATCCTGTGCTAACGAGGGAGAGATGGTTACTAGTGGGTGGAATTTTCCCCCTCTGATGACACGTACAAATGAAGAATGTCAATCAAAGTGTTTCTGCAGACAGTTTTTATCAAGTGTGATTATTAAAAACAAATTAATACGTTTTTTACTATTAGAAGCTGGTTATGTTTACAGAAAGTTGCCACACAACTGTGTTTAAAACTCCTTATAAAAGCGATTTTTCCATAATAGGTCGCCTTTAATCAAAATGCACTTGGGCTCAATTACAACTCCCCCCTCAATGGACTTTTGCTATAAGTAGCAGTGCTATTGTCACTGTTGCCAACTATTTTCAACGAAAAGACGCTAAGCTCTGCCCGAAAAGTCGCTAGATTACGCTATAAGCTAATTTGCATATTACTGACGTCATCACGTTCTACCATTTCTGTTTAACAGCCTATGGTAAATAAATGGGCTATTTATATTTGCACTACGCTTTATGTAAGCATGTCAATTTAACTAAATTTATTGCTGTTTGAATACAGTATATCATTATAGATGAGTAGTGAATTTGCAGTAATCGCTCAGACGTAATAAACTCAGACGAGTTCTGAAACTCTCACTTAAAACATCTCTGATTGTGAACAAGAAAAGAATAAACGGTCAAATTAAATTGTTAAAATAAAGGAGAAGCAGATCGGTTTGACTCTACAAGGGAAATACCTTCCCACTGCCGGTGCTAAATCATTTGCCGTCGGTATGCAGAGAGGTGATCTGCTGTCAGGCTGCAGGTGGGAAAGGCTGCTGTACGAGGACTGGGCCGCCTGTCAGTGCTCTGAGGCGGGGTAGGGGCCGGCGGCATCACCGGCAGCTCATTGAAAAGAGTAGGAATCGCACAGTAATGGACAAACGACAGTCTATAAAAATCTCCAGTAACACACAAAAAAGTTGCTAGATTTGTCGCTAGTCGCTTTTTTGAAAATTTGTGGCTAGGGGGGTCTGAAAAGTCGATAAATCTAGCGACAAAGTCGCTAAGTTGGCAACACTGGCTATTGTAACTTGTTTATTTCTTTTATTTGGTGTTTCAGTAAATGGTAATGAGAATAAATATTTTTTGCTATGTTTTTATATATGCTTGTTCATTTTCTCATTATTTCTCAGTTGTCAGTGATTTTTCCTATAGTAAAGTTCTGAATTGTATAATATCCATGCATAATAATATCCATGTACAATACCCATGTGGGGTGTGATGGTGCCGCAGTGGGTAGCACAATCGCCTCACAGCAAGACGGTCACTGGTTTGAGCCTCGGCTGGGTCAGTTGGCTTTTCAGTGTGTTTACATGTTCTCCCCGTGTTTGCGTAGGTTTCCTTTTCAGACATGTGGTACAGGTGAATTGGGTAAGCTAAATTGACCGTAGTGTATGTGTGTGAATGAGTGTGTATGGGTGTTTCCCTGTGTTGCGTTGCAGCTGGAAGGGCATCCGCAGGGTAAAACATATGCTGGATAAGTTGGCGGTTCATTCCGCTGTGGCGACCCCAGATTAATAAAAGGACTAAGCCCGAAGGTCCTGAGAATGAATATTTGCAAACAAGAAAAACTATTTGGTGGGTAAACAGCCAGCTATATTGATGCTGACATGGAGATGGAGTTCCACATGCAGCTATATTTGTGAAGAATAGGGGTCAAAACAGGAGCAAACAGTAATCCAAAGAGAGTAATCCAATAACAAACAGGCAGAGGTTGGGGCAGGCAGAAAACAACCGTAATCCAAAAAAACAGTCCAAAGGCAAAAACAAGGCAGAAAACGAGAAGATACATAATGTCCGAGATAAAACAATACTGAGCAATGAATGAGTGTGAATGTGGTGTTAATACAGTACGTGTAATCTCCCGCAGATGTGTCAGCGTAACAAGTGTTCAAACTGATAAACTGTTTCAGCTGTGAGATGCAAAGCATGGTGGGATGTGTGGTCTGGGTGAATGGCTGGTGGAGTGCTCATATAGCTGGAGTGCCCTCTAGTGAGTCTGGTGGGTACTTCAGCTAATGACTCATAACTAGGCCCACACGGAATCTGTGCGCGCAGAATTCCGCAGATTTTTTGCAGATTTTCCGCAGATTTACAGCCCATCATTAATTCTGTTTATTTACTTACAGTGAACTATTTACTGTTAATCTGATTGGATTTGCATTTTAACCATTAAATAAAAGTTAAAAAGATATTATTTTTTATTTCACAGTTTAAGGTTTTAGTTATGATACTCCTAGAAAATATTCCGCAGAAATCCGCAGATTTTTACCAAAATTCTCTGAAGAAATAACAAAAAACGTCCGCAGATTCCGTCTGGCCCTACTCATAACATACACTTACTGTATTTGAATTTTTCATAGCAGTATAGACTGGTAAATCAATTTTATTGAAATATACCTAACACGTCAGCACCAACGGCGTAGTGGTTAGTTCATCGAGACATGCACTGTGGTGCTCACAGCAACCTGAGTTTGATTCCTGCCTTGAGGTCCTATGCCAATCCTCCCCCATCTCTGCTCCCCATGCTTTTCTGTCAATACTCTCTACTCTCCTGTCCATTAAAAGTAGCCCCCCCCCCCCCCCCCAAAAAAAAAGAAAGAAATAGATCTAACAGTAATGCAACAGCATTCTAATTATTAACTTGTTAATTGTTGTAATAAAGACTCAGTGATCAAGAGATCCATTTGCAGTCATTATTAAACAATGGGATAAAAGACAAAACATAAAAGTACAACACCAGGCAGGGGTCAGGGCAGGCAGCAAACATTCATAGTTGAAAAACAAAGCAAAGGTCAGAATAAACAGGAAGTATGGATGGCTGACGTGAAACCCAAAGCTCAAGTGTTTCGAGACACTGCACAGATGCATGATCCGAAAACACCCAGGTCACGTGACTAAAGTGTTTTGAAACACCAGGTCATGTGACTAAAGGGATTTAAAGCATATGAACGTTTCGATACCTGGCCCATCTGCGTTTGACTGACAAGTTCGATAAAAAAAAATATCCCATGTAGCCTAGTGGACTGTGTGTGTACACAGAGTATGTGCTGCAAATGGCCCGAGTCTGAATGCAGACTACTCTGAAATTATGACTTGATGTATTTTAATAATGTTACTTTTTTCATGAGCAAAGCAAGAATGTTTATTCACAAATGTATTCACAGATGTCAGACCAGTGTTAAAACAAAACATGTTACAAGAACAGAACCTTTTAAAAACTAGCGTCTATAGCTGCATGACTCTGGATTTGAACCTATTATCTCTGTTTGCTAGTCAGGAACTCTCACTGCTTCACTAAATCACTTGAAACCTCAACTCTACAATGTCGGGTTTAATGCTGTGTTCACACCAGACGCGAAACGCACGGATAAATTGTGCTATTCCCGCATAAATAGACACGTGAACATTTGAGTTACTTGCTTTATTCGCGCGTCAAATCCGCTTCAGAACAGATGCGGATTCGCGTCATGGGCAGGGCTTCTGTCTGCCCGGTGACTGTAGCTTCGTTACTAAATGGCTAACATGGATTTTATTGATAAAATAACTGTGTTTATGTGCTTTATTAAGGCTGAAAAATAGCGTTGATTCGTTTGGAGCACCACTAGATCATTTCAGAGGTGCACCCAGCTTTGTAAGCTCATAAAATCCTCCAGAAACTTAACCTGGATGATGGAAGCATTCAGCGGAGCCGGGACACCAACAACAAGTGCTACGTCATAATCACGCCCCCACAAGAGCAAGCTCCTGATTGGTTAATGTGGCGCTAATGTCTGCAGAAGTTCAGATTTTTGAACCCGAGCACTTCGCGTGTCGAACGCGCAAAACGCTCAATTTGCATCACGCAATTTGCGTCATTCGCGCCGCAAGATGTCTATTCGCGCGTTTGCATTGACTTAACATGTAAATCACTCGCACTTGATGCTTCTTCCGCATCTGGTGTGAACGCAGTATAAGACCTCAATATGCTTAACTTTCTTAGCTGAAGCTGTTCCAGAGCAACACAAAAAATGACCGCTAGTTATCGCTGTAGAGATGGCTTTCGAAGCTTTGACACATTTGCATCACTGTTTCAGTGTTTCATGTAGCCTCATCACCAACAGGAAGTCAAACACAAGAGAAACCGCTTAGTAATGACAGCCAGGCAAATCAAGACTTCACAAAATACTGCAGAGAATGTAGAGAATAAATAGAGGAATTACCAACCTACGTCACACATGACGTCACACGGGTTCCCGGTTGCAATAGCAAACATGTCGTGTTGTGTGGTAGGTTGCTAAAACTTAACTTTTACCGTACACCACACGGCTTTTAATGCCAACCGCAGATGTCTTTGGCTAAAAGGGGAACTGAATCGAGTCAGGACCTAGTTAAAAATGCTCGACTCAGCAGTTCTCATTTCATATCAGGTAAGTTCACCCTATGCTGAATCATACACATTACAGGCCCGTAGCCAGCCTGGTGAAAGGGGTGGTTCTTTTTTTCTCAAAAAGTGGACCTTTTTGCAGTTATACGCCTCAGCTTCTATTTAACTATGACATTTAAATACTACATTTAGTGACATTTTAAGCAGTAGTACTTTTTTTTGCTGGATTAGTCATCATAACCACATTTTGTTGATGTACTAAAAATATTTGCTAAAAATTTGCAATAAAGAAAAATTTAAACAAGACTAATTTATTTAATACAAATTCATTACATCATATATCATTAGGAAAAAATAGGAATCTGTTAAAGTTTTAAAGTAAACAAACTGCAGCCTACTGTCATTTATTGGACAAAAAACAAACTGGCCAGCACATTCAACTGTGCTCAGTCACAATTTGGCCATTTCAATAAAAAATAATCATTAAAAAAATAATAATAATAAAACAATAATAATGAATTCTTCTGATTTTTTCTAGCCTCTTTGATTAAAAAAAAGTACATTTGAGAATTTCTGGATATCAACAATAGCCTAAATATTTTCTAATTAACTTCATATGCTCTGCTTCTGGTGCTTAATTTACACCTTTTTATTGCTCATTTTTATTTCAGGAATAAGGTCCAAGAATTAGAATAAAAGTTACCTGCAATGTTTTCTCTGTTTAAAAACAACACAGTAGTGAAAGACGACCTATCTTACATCAGATTACAGTCCCACCGAAGCAACAGCCGACAGAGGATTCTTAAAAGAAGTCTTAAAGCCTTTTTCGATGGATAATTTTCATTATTTATGATGGCATAGCAGTCAAAATAGGACAAATGAGCTCATGTATGGACCTTTGTCAGTGAGGGGTGGGTCTTAACGCGGCCGGTTAGCCTAGAACCTCATGGATAGGGACAGATTTTCACCTGTTAGAAAGTAACTTGAGTAACTTTAGCCTTACCTTGTTTGTTGTCTTTTTGAACATATGTTCAATATTTTACGATAATGATGCCGCTGTCTGCCCTTTCTGCCACTCTTGCTCATTTCGACCCATAGCCAGGGCCGGCGCGTCCATAGAGGCAACCTAGAGCGAACCCCCTGGTCCTCACTTTCATCCGCGACACCCACCTCCTCCCTCCCGGTCCTCACTTTCATTCACTTTCGGGTTGAGAGCGACTTCGCCTAGTACGCCAGTTCAGCTTGCTCCGGCCCTGCCCATAGCGTTACTCAGTATGGATGTCACATCAAAGATTCAAATGTTACACTCGGTGGGTTATGTCACGTGACTTGCGTCACATTATTGTGGCTTTGAGACTCCATGGGATTCGAATTAATGGCCATAGTTTTTTAAAATGACACTTTATTACAATATATATGAAATATAAATACATTATATTAAATATATAATAAATATATAATATTAAATTACTTAAAATAACTAAAAGGACAAATTCTGGACATTTTGGCCGTGGGGGTGGTTCCTTCGAGCCACCCGAACCACCCCTGGCTACAGGCATGCATTACTCGTTTTTGATTGCAGCAATGATTTCAGCAAAAAGTGTTAAATATGGTGAATTAAAGTGCAGACACTGAATGCTAAGAATGAAACGTGAAAGCGTAAGTTCGCATACCCTGCCGTACAGGAGCAGTTCGCTGTCAGAATGCAGTTGTTTTGCTTGCTGATGTTTACCCAGGCCTTGTACAGCTCTGTCTTCTTTCCTTGTCTTTGGCTCGGCAGAACCTGGGTTTTAGCTCTACAAAGTTTTGAATCTAGTATTCATGGAACATTATTTCTTGCACATGACCACACAGAACACAATTGTTAGCATCCAAAGACTTGTAGGCTTTTAACTTCTCTCTTGTAAAATCATTAGGAGTTTCAATGAGATGGCCTGGATGCTTGGCCATTTCGTCTTCTCCAAAATCCATTAGGATCGCAAATGGACCTGTCAGACGAACACTGCTCACTTTAACGTTAATTTTGCCAAATAACTGCTTATCACTGGGTTATAATACGCTGAAAGCGTTATGTAAATAATATATATAATATGTCATCAATATAACTTACTTCTAAGACAACATCGTCTTATGATGTCATTCCCTCACTGTAAATGCTAGCGTTCCAGTTTTCTTTCTGCAACCTCACTGCGCATGCACCCTGAATGTTTACAAACATGGTAATTTGTCTATGGGACTGGAAAATGGCTTCACGTGGACCCGTAATCAGTTCCAGCTATGAGGACATCTGGAAGATTGAGTCCAAATGAAGCCTGACTAAAATTCGGGCGATGGCTCCCTCTTGTGGTGCAGGGGTCTCATTTCCAATGCCTGGTCTATTATCAGTGATTTATAATATGTAATGATTCATGTACATTCTACACTCACTCTTTCACATATAATTTTGAGAGGAGGTGCAGACATCACTGGAGACATGCATCTGTCTGTCCTTTTTCTCCTACTCTTACCACATTTATAACCCCTACACTGCATATTGTCTTTGGCGGGAAGGCAAAACTAAGGGTTCATGTTTTGAATCAAACTAGAACGAAGAATAAATCTGACTAAAGTGGGGGAAAACAGACTAAAGTTAGTTTAAAAAGAAAAAACTATGACTCTGTCCTCATTCTGCAGCCTTGCTCACGAAGGTCGAAAAACTGGTTTTGTTGGTTTCGCTGAATCGCAGGGAAAACACTCCCACAGTGCCAAGCAAGATTAAGATCAACAAGACACGAGTTCAGAGGACCAGTGAACATCTACTACGATTGTTTTTCACGGTAAGTTAATAAATACAGCATTACTTACCTCTTAAGTAAAGTATATCTTTAAAAATAGTTCCTACTGTTCAAATATGTGACCCTGGACCGCAAAGCCTGTCATAAGAGTCAACTAATATTGGAAACTTAAGATGTATGCATATCCTGAAAGATGAATTAAACTTTCCATTGATGTATGGTTTGTTAGGATCGTATGTGGCTAAAATATATTATTTTGTAAGGACCTGTAGACTTGCATAAAGGCCGGTCATTGGGAGAGTTTGGGTTTTGTTTCAGGAGTGTCACTATGAAACATGTGCAACAACGGCTGTGTGCATATACCAGAATGATTCAACATATATGGTGTGTAGTATGTGAGGATCTGAATGGTTTACCACTGGTACCATGTGTTTCTGCAGTCCGTTTGCATACCATTATTTTTTATATATCAAGTTTCTCCCACTTGTTTGGAGGGCTGTTTAATCTCCAGAACCCAGTTTTTTAAAAGTTGAATCTGTATCAAATTGTTCCAGCTATCCAGGATTAACTGATCTATATTTCTTTTATGACAGTTTTTAAAGAAACATTGGGTTGGATTATTGTGATCCACCCTGCTGAGAAATCCAGTTTAAACCAGCCTAAGCTGGTTGGCTGGTTTTAGCTGGTCGACCAGCCTGGTTTTAGAGGGGTTTGGGCCATTTCCAGGCTGGTTTTCAGCCATTTTCAGCCTGGTCTTAGCTGGTGAGGCTGGAAAACGACCAGCTAAAACCAACTTGACCAGCCTGGTTTAAGCTAGACATAGCTGGTTTTGGCTGGGCTCCCAGCCTGGCTAGGCTGGTCAAGCTGGTTTTAGCTGGTCATCTCCCAACCTGACCAGCTAAGACCAGGCTGGAAATGGCCAAAACCCCTCTAAAACCAGGCTGGTCGACTTGCTAAAACCAGCCAACCATCCTAGGCTGGTTTAAGCTGGATTTTTCAGCAGGGCAAATACCAAATTTCAGGATAACCAAATTGTTTACGAGATCCTTAAATGGAACCAACAGTGCAGCCTACAAAAAACAACAGGTAAACCAGCGGCCACAAACAGCCATTGCTTGGTTTGATGGTAAAGAACAGAAACACTGCAATCAACACTTTACTTTTTTTTCTATTGCAATACTGCTTTGATAATGTTTTGTTGTTTACCATATCTCATTAGATGTGACATGTTTCATATAGGCTTCAAATATGAAGGAATTTATATACCATCAGAAACCATTAAGTTTGTGATCATTCACTTAAATGTTTAGCTTTTTAAAATGCTATTTATTTAGTAAAAAAATAATCACAACTAAATCCACTCGTCTGATAGAATTAGGATAATCCTAATTTTTTTTTGGATCAAATAGATCCCAATCTGAGTTCAAAGTTTTGAATAACCTAAAGGGCAGGTTTGATCCACGTCAAGTGTATGATTGGATTACATCCCTGCTGAAAAATCCAGCTTAAGCTGGTTGGCTGGGTTTTCCAGCCATTTCCAGCCTGGTCTTAGCTGGTCAGGCTGGGAGTTGACTGGCTAAAACCAGCTTGACCAGCCAAAACGAACTATGTCAAGCTTAAACCAGGGTGGTCAAGCTGGTCATTTTCCAGCCATACCAGCTGTAACCAGAGGATGTGACACTGACAACAAGGGTGCCGATCCACATGCAGATTTATTAGCAAGGTCAGGCAAGCAGTGATCAAAACAAGAACAAACAGATGTATTGTATATGGGCAATCCAGAGTCGTACTCGTAATAGCAGGCAGATGGTCACAAGGCAGGCAGCAATGCAGGATTAAACACACAGATGAGGCAAAGATCAAAACCAGGCAAGCAAGACAAAGGAAACCATGTTCACTTACAGTAAACAAGACACGGCAACTGGGGTGAGTGTATGTGGTGTTTAGTAGAGTGTGTTATCAGTCTTTGGCAATCCTCCGGTGGTGTGTGTGCGCGCAATCAGTCGAGATGAGGAACTTGTGTGTGTGAGCGGAGTGCATGTAAGGAGATGTAGTTTATTAGATGGCAGATTTGTAGTCCATAAGTGCATGTTTACCAGTGATCTATAGAGTGAGATCGCTGGTGGTCATGACACCAGCTAAGACCAGACTGGAAATGGCTGGAAACCAGCCTGGAAATGGCCAAAACCCCTCTAAAACCAGACTGGTCGACCAGCTAAAACCAGCCAACCAGCTTTTTTTTCAGCAGGGATGGTCTGATCTTAATTCAAAATCCCTCTGTTACTTTTGAAAAACCCATTTCCAAGATTTAATCCAATCCGTGATCCAAAATCCCACTGGATTACTTCTGAAATGCTGGGCCCTGATAATATGTCAAGAGTTCAGATGCAAAAACCTTTAAGTGCCGTCTGAAATCTCCCTTGAAGATGAGCATTTTCACAGCCTCCTGTGTTTATGTTGAGTTATTTCACTTTAAATATCACAAAAATGAACTTATTCTGTGCCATACACGTGAAATTATTTAATCTTCACACATGAGCCTGATTAATTGCTCATTTTGGAAAAAATCACATCGTTTTGAACTTTTCATATACATTATCAAATGTTTTATGACAGGGGTGCCTAAACTTGGTCCTGGAGGGCCGGTGTCCTGCATAGTTTAGCTCCAATTTCCTTCAACACACCTGCCTGGAAGTGTTTACTACAGGGGTGTCCAAACTCGGTCCTGGAGGGCCAGTGTCCTGGAGAGTTTAGCTCCAACTCTAATCAAACACACCTGAGTCAGCTAATTAAGGTCTTACTAGATATACTTGAAACATCCAGGCAGGTGTGTTGAAGAGCTAAACAATGCAGGACACCAGCCCTCCAGGACCGAGTTTGGACACCACTGGTCTAGTATTCCTAGAACGAGCTTGATTAGCTGGTTCAGGTGTGTTTAATTGGGGTTGGAACTAAAATATGTAAGACACCGGCCCTCCAGGACCGAGTTTGGGCATTCCTGTTTTAGGACATCAACTTTATTGGCATCTTAATCCGTAGGGTTTCATATGGCGTTGGCCACTTAACTATAACAGCTTTAAACCTTCTGGGAAGGCTTTCCACAAGGTTGAGAAGTGTGATTATGAGAATTTTTCATCATTCTTCGAGAAGGCCTGGCTCTCACGATCTCTGCTCTCATTCATCGCAATGTTGTTCAGTTGGGTTGAGGTATAGTATGACAAGTTTTCAGAACATATACATGTTTGTTAAAGAATGTAGTTGGTGCCAATAGCCTAGTGGTTAGTCTGTCAACAAATAGCACTGAGGTGCTTGCGGCGACCCGAGTTCGATTCCTGGCTCAAGGTCCTTTGCCGATCCTTCCCCTATCTCTGCTCCCCACACTTTCCTGTCTGTACATCTCCACTTTTCTATCTAAGTTGGCAGCTAGCTCTATGCAACTCTCACATGGGCGCCCACTGAAGCTAAGCAGGGCTCTGCTTGGTCAGTACCTGGATGTGAGACCACATTGGGAAAACTAGGTTGCTGCCAGAAGTGGTGGTGCTAGCTTGCATGGCACCCTGGGTGAACCTTACCATATACTGCCTCATTATCCATCCTTTTTGCTACTATAGCCTTAGTCAAAATAAGATCAACTTCAGTTTTGTCAACTAGCAAAACTTGCTGAGAGCCAACACCTCATGTCATAAGTAACATAAAAGGCTGTTACTCTGGTTTTAGAGTGCTTGGACTGTGTGTATTTTATCGTTGTGCATGTTAACAATGGGGATTCACACCAGGAGGCACATGGGAATGGTTCCCTGTGCGCATGTATCAGTTTGCTTTCACAAGGGTTGTTTCAGTTGCACATAGAGAATAACAAACTTGCCAAATGTGATAGCCGCGAATGTCTTTATTCTGGCATTACAACTCTTGGGATTAATACACTTGCATAAAGTAAAACATATCTCAAAGCTTGCTGGGCGAAATATGATTTTTTACTAGGGCACGTTTTTGTCTCCCAGTGCCACCCCCTTGCTAAATGCCGCCCTGGGCAATCGCCCATATTGGCCATGCCTGAATTCGCCACTGGCTCAAGGAGCGTCATCTTTCGGATGAGACGTTAAACCGAGGTCCTGACTCTCTGTTAAAAACGTGGTGTCCTTTGAAAAAGAGTAGGGGTTTAAATCTGCCTACTGGCCTCTGTCCATCATGGCCTCTGTCCATCATGTGTGGTGTGCGGTCTGGCACAATATAGCTACTGTCGCGTCATCCAGGTAGATGCTGCACCGTGGTGGTGGATGAGGAGATTCCCCCCAATGTGTAAAGCGCTTTGAGTGTCCAGAAAAGGAATTATTAAAACTATATATATTTTTTTTATCCAGGTGAATTGAGTCTAACAGAAGATGTCGTCCATTTCACAGCAGCTTCTGGACACACTGGATCGTCTAGGCAGGGATAATCTGAAGAGGTTTAAATGGCACTTAAGAGATGATGGTGTTGCTTCAGCGGCTGACGTGGAGAAGTCAGAAGATACCAGTGACACTGTGGATCTGATGGTGGCACATTGTGGACCTGAAGGAGCTGTGAACGCCACACTGAAGTGTTTAAGGACCATGAAACGAAATGATTTGGCGGAAGAGTTAGAAAACAAACTAAAAGGTAACTACGTATGAATGAATCAATTTATTAGGTTCACTAAAGCTGGGCTTACGTTGGATCATGATTGAAATCTAATGCTTAAATTTTAAATATAAAGAGCGCAGAAAAGACCTTCCTTTTTTATATGACGTGATTTCCCCTTTCTTTTTTTACTTATTTTAATCGAATCACGTGAAATACGCACTAGGTTAAACACAACAACTCTTGTTTTGCCACAGTAATCACAATCTTCTAAACTGAAGTTGGCAAAGATTAAATTAATATGCCAGATAGTTTTATTGGTTTAAATTTTGTCAGTATTTTTCTTAATACACCTTTTTTTTAATGAAATACAATACTCTCTATTACTCTTAATCTCAGCACTGGTCCAGAAGAGCAACGCTCAGACTGCAGTCAGTGTTGATGTTAGAGCTGAAACAGGTGCATTTGTGGATGTTCCTGTACTCGCTGGAAACACAATCACAGGACCAGTAAACATATTTGGTTTAAACCCTACAGGAAGTGGTATGATTTTTTTGTATGTTTTTGAACAAAAGAAACCATTCATATTAACATCTGGGTCATACACTCACTGGCTACTTAATAAGGTACACCTCTACAACTGCTCATTAACACAATTTTCTAATTAGCTAATCACATAGCAGCGACTCAATGCATGTAGAAATGGTCAAGACGGTCTGCTGCAGTTCAAACCAAGCATCAGGATGGGGAAGAAAGGTGATTTAAGTGACTTTGAATGTGGCATGGTTGTTGGTGCGAGACAGGCTGGTCTGAGTATTTCAGAAACTGCTGATCTACTGGATTTTCAAGCAAAACCATCTCTAGGGTTTACAGAGAATGGTCCGAAAAAGAGAAAATGTCCAGTGAGTGGCAGTTCTGTGGACACAAACACCTTGTTGTTGCCAGAGGTCAGATGAGAATGGACAGACTGGTTCCAGCTGATAGAAAGGCAACAGTAACTCAAATAACCACTCGTTACAACCGAGGTATGCAGAATAGCATTTCTGAACACACAACACGTTGAACCTTGAGGCAGATGGGCTACAGCAGCAGAAGACAACACAGAGTGCCACTCCTGTCAGCTAATAACAGAAAACTGAGGTTACAATTCGCACAGGCTCACCAAAATCGGACAATAGGAGATAGGAGAAACGTTGCCTTGTCTGATGAGTCTCGATTTCTGCTGCCACATTCGGATGGTAGGGTCAGAATTTGGCAGCGGCAACATGAAAGCATGGATCCATCCTGCCTTGTATCAATGGTTCAGGCTGCTGGTGGTGGTGTAATGGTGTGGGGGATATTTTCTTGGCACACTTTAGGCAAGGCAAGTTTATTTATATAGCACATTTCATACACAGTGGCAATTCAAAGTGCTTTACATAAACAAGAATAAAAAGACAAGTGTAAGAAAATAAAAAAGCAAATAATAAGAAAGATTAAAAACAGATAAAAATGTGTTAACATGGGTTATAAAAGAATAAAAAGAAAAGAACAATAGTGCGATCTGTCGGACGTAGCACAGTGCTTATTCAGTAAAGGCACAGCTAAACAGATGTGTTTTCAGTCTGGATTTGAATGTGCCTAATGTTGGAGCACATCTGATCATTTCTTGAAGCTGATTCCAGCAGCGGGGGGCGTAGTAGCTGAAAGCCGATTCACCCTGCTTTGACTGAACTCTTGGAATTTCTAGTTTACATGATCCTAGAGATCTGAGTGTTCTATTAGGTTTGTATTCAGTCAGCATATCTGTAATGTATTGAGGTCCTAGGCCATTTAGTGATTTATAGACAAATAATAATACTTTAAAATCTATTCTGAATGTAACTGGGAGCCAGTGTAGGGACCTGAGGACAGGTGTGATGTGCTCTGATTTCCTGGTTCTGGTCAGAATCCTGGCCGCAGCATTCTGGATGAGCTGCAACTGTCTGACTGTCTTTTTGGGAAGGCCTGTAAGGAGGCCGTTACAGTAATCCACCCTGCTGCTGATAAAAGCATGAACAAGTTTCTCTAAGTCTTCATTGGAAACAAAGCATCTGATTCTTGCAATGTTTTTGAGATGATAGTATGCTGATCTACTAACTGCTTTGACATGACTATTGAAACTCAGATTTCACACCAAGATTCTTGACCTTATTTTTTGTTGTTTGACCCTTAGTGCCAAGGTACGCATTCACCTTGAGAACCTCATCTCTGTTCCCAAACACAATGACTTCAGTTTTCTCTTTGTTTAACTGAAGAAAGTTTTGGCACATCCAATTGTTCATTTCATCAATGCATTGGCAGAGGGTGTCAACAGGGCTGTAGTCATTAGGCAGTAAGGCTAAGTAGATTTGAGTGTCATCAGCATAGCTGTGGTAGGAGATTTGGTTCTTTCTCATTATTTGGCTCAGAGGGAGCACATAAAGGTTGAACAGGAGAGGAGCCAGAATTGAGACTTGTGGGACTCTATTTGTCATGGGTGTCACTTCAAGCCCATTATTACCAATTGAGCATTGTGTCAACGCCACAGCCTACCTGGGTATTGTTGCTGATTAGATCCCTCCCTTTATGACAACCGTGTACCCATTTTCCAGCAGGATAACGCATTATGTCATAAAGCATGAATCATCTCAGACTGGTTTCTTGAACATGAAAATTAGTTCACTGTACTCAAATGGCCTCCACAGTCACCAGAACTCAATCCAATAGAGCACCTTTGGGATGTGGTGGAACGGGAGATACACATCATGGATGTGTAGCTGACAAATCTGCAGCATTCATGTCAATATGGACTAAAATCTCTGAGGAATATTTCCAGTACCTTGTTGAACCTATGCCACGAAGGATTAAGGCAGTTCTGAAGGCAAAAATGGGTTTAACCCGGTACTAGGTAAGGTGTACCTGATAAGGTGGCCGGTGAGTGTATACTCTGTTGTTTTAATATAAAATATGTAGTGTTGCACAATTTTACTAATATGGTATGATATCCAAATTAATATTTATCCGGATTTTCTCTTTACTCATCTTTTATTTTCAACCCAGTTGAACATAACTGCACAGAGACTGTAGAGATGGACACAGAAAAACAAGGTAAAACCTGATCAGTATTACATGTTTATGACCTTTTTTGACAGTACTGCATATTGTTAGTAAAATATACTGCATATAAAGCGAAGTTGTTCCTCCATTAAAAAAAATCTCATTTTAAAGGGATGCCAAACCAACAGGTGGAGATTCGTTCATTCATTTTCTTTTCGGCTTAGTCCCTTTATTAATAATCTAGGGCCGCCAAAGCGGCCAACTTATAAGGCAACATATGCAGCATATATTTTAAGCAGCGGATGCCCTACCAGCTGCAACCCATCACTGGGAAACATACACACTCGTTCAAACACATACACTACGGACAATTTAGCTTACCAAATTCACTTATAAAGCATGTCCTTGGACTTGTGGGGGAAACGGAAGCACCTGGAGGAAACCCACGCGAACACAGGGAGAACATGCAAACTCCACACAGAAATGCCAACTGACCCAGCCGAAGCTCAAACCAGCGACCTTCTTGCTGTGAGGCAATTGTGCTACCCACTGCGCCACCGTGATGCCCACAGGTGGAGATATAGCCTCAAAAAAACTCGTTGACCAATCACAGACTCATAAATGTAAGAAATAGCAAAGCACAATTTGGCAATTAAGAATCTCACATCACCAAATATTTAGTTACATTATTAAATTTTAACAATTGTAGAAAGCATATTTAGGCACAATCCCAATTCTACCCCTTAGCCCTTCTCCTCATTTTGCGTGCTCCCGTGAAGGGGTAGGGATGTCCCAATTCTCTTTAGCTTAAAGGCGTAGGGCTAAGGGGAAGGGCTAGATAGCCCTTCGAACGACGATTTTTCAGGACCACACTCGAAACCAAGGGGTAAGAAAATTTCCCAGCTTCACCCGGAAGTAAAGAGAGCCAAAAATTAGTATTTTTTGTCATTATTATTAATTTTTACAACAAACTCGTTTTAATATATTCATAACCGCGTTCATGTTTTACCGTCATGCTTTTATAAAAAAACGCTAAAAAAAAAACGTTAAATTTGGCGATCTATAATCCCTAATAATAACTCCTGTACAGCAGTCCCACAACATTCTGACACTCGATGACACTTGAACACCCTGTCAGAAAAGTCTAGTGGCTGGGAATGAGCGTTTTACAGTGTCTGCTATAATGTTAATGTTGTTTTTGGTGTGTTTACATTGATGAGTATGGCCACGGTGTAAATGCGCAGTATAGTCATGATCTTATTGCGACATCAGATCGTGATGATAACAATATATGCCTTCAGCAGAGATGTGTAGTAACAAAGTAGAACTACTTCACTACTGTACTTAAGCACTAAAAGGTTGTATCTGTACTCTACTGGAGTACTGCTTTTTTTCTCCTACTTCTACTTTTACTTCAGTACATATTTTCGATGAGCTTAATACTTTTACTCCAGTAGTTTTTTATGTGTTGCATAGTTACTCGTTACAATTATAAAAATGTTACGATTCAATCATTCATTGATCAGACGATCAAAGAAGACAGTGCTGCCTGCCGGCATTGAGAGCACTTTAGTTTGTTTGGAAAACACAGAAATTCCACCTTCAACTCCTTCACTTTCAACTGTTCGTGGCGATGAGGAAAAAGACCACCCGTGACCCTATTTAGAACCAATGTTTGTATTTGTTGCAGTGAAAGGCAGTTCATATAGAAGGAAGTGCATACTCTACCGTCGGATTTGAAGAAACATGTCAAGTTAAAGATAATATATTACACAAAACAGCATTTTGAGCTATCCATAAGAGCGAGATAAGTTAACTACCGTTAGATACCCGCGGTTCATATCATGCTGCAATGTTCACATAACGTTAACTGTCTATCGTAAAGGCTGTCTTGCTGAATGGTGTTTTTGACCCATCATATATATATATATTATAAATCGTAAACCATGGTTCTTTTTGTTCTGCTTAATCCTGTGCCCCAAAAAAGATATTTAAAATAAACAAAATGTCTTTTGACTGCTTTTTTAAAAATAACTACATAACGCAATACTTGTACTTTTACTTTCAGTACTTGAGTAGAAATTTTTTAAATAAACTACTTGCAATACTTAAGTACAAAAAATGTTGAATACTTTAGTACTTCCACTTAAGTATTGTGCTTAAAGAGCACTTCAACTTCTACTCAAGTCACTTTTTTGATAGAGCACTTGTACTTTTACTTAAGTCTGGGTCTCTAGTACTTTATACATCTCTGGCCTTCAGTGATTTCCTGAAGATAGATACCAACATATAGCACAACTGGAATAACTACAGCAGTCGCCATCGTCTGATCTCATATGAAGCGGGAGATCGCGATGACATGATGAGGTGTGCAGGTGCTGTAGTGCTGTCCCAATTCTTAGGGGTAAATTTTGAAGCCCTTCTCCTTTACACTTGTTTTTAAGGGCCAAGGGGAAGGGATACAAAAATAGAATTGGGATTGGGCCTTAATATCTCAGCATGTCGTAGGCCAAATTAACATGTGGAAATTTGTTTAAAAATAATTTGCCTATTTAGTCAAATGGAGTATTTGAATAGTAGTATTTTTGGAAATGGAGATTAAATCATTAAACTGTACGCTGAATAAACAATTATTTTTTTCATCGACATATTATTTGTTAGGATAAGTCAATATTTGGTTGAGATTATAACTATTCAAAAATCTGAAGTTGGAGGGTTCAAAAAAATCTAAATACTTGAGAAAATCGCCATTAAAGTCTTCGCAATTAAGTTCTTAGCAATTCATAATAATAATTAAGCATTTATTTTTTGTTTTGATATATGCACAGTACAAAATTTACTAAATAAACTAATGGGCCGGTGGCTTAGTGGTTAGCACTGTCGCCTGACAGCAAGAAAGATGCTGATTTGAGTCCCGACAGGGCCAAGTTGGTGTTTCTGTGTGGAGTTTGCATGTTCTCCCAGTGATGGCGTGGGTTTCCTCCGGGTGCTCCGGTTTCCCCCACAGTCTAAAGATAAGCGTTTCATTCTACTGATAAATAAGGGACTAAGGCAAAGGAAAATGAATGAATGAATATTAATGGACCATGATCTGTACTTATTATTCTAATGATTTTGGCATAAAAGTAATCAATATTATTTGGCTATATATTGGCAAAAATATTATATAAAAACTAGGGCGTTATTGGCCGTTAACGTGCTGCGTTAACGCGAGACTCTTATCGGGCGATAAAAAAACAATCGCCGTTAATCTGTTCTCAAAGTTGTGTTGGGAGCTGGGTCTATACTATTCAAGATATGTTGACTTTCACCTTGCCAAATTGCACTGTAGGTGACGAGAACGAGCCTTCGAACTTATTAACACAGTATTCCTACTGTGAAATGACCATATCAAACGTGACGTGCATGGATAACATGGCTAACATGGATGCAGTTCACTAGAGTGAATCTGATTAATGTTAGCTCCACATCTGACTATCAGGCACCTGTAGAGTTTACGCATTCGAGTACAACATATACAAATAAAATGGACCTGGTGCTTTTTAAAATGAATGACGGTGAAAAAAGTGTCCTTCTGGATCTTTCACTTACTTCGAAGACACTACTTACTACGCTTACATGGACATCTGTAATCTAGTTTTTTGCCTTAATAGACAATAATATAATTAAGGTGTATATATAAGTGCTTTCATGTAAGATGTTCCTGTAATTTTAGGTGACTTTAACTGCAGTTCGGCAGTTTTACATTCACTCATGAACATTTTATTCATGCCCCCGTGACAAACTAGGGTATTAAGACGCAAATAAGGAGTAAGGACTGGTGAGAGTGTTATGGAATTTAATAACGCACGCCGAATGAAAAGAAAAAAACTTAAGCATTTCGCGATGTGTGTGTGTGTGTGGTCCTTTACTGACAACCGCATGTGTGGATCTTGTGAGAAAATATGGCGAAAAGTCCTACATGACGGTAATAGTTTGATTGCGGTGTTTACTTCAATAATGCCACTAATATCTGCATACTCCACATCTTAATTCCATTTCTGTTTAGTTCAGTGATGACTTTAGTCGGATTAAGGTTATCTAATATCACTGTTTCGAGCTTTTGTAGGCCTACAAAATTCATGCTTAACTGAATAAACAGTTAGTAAACACAAATACATCTTATTGAACATCATTTATTTTCATCACCAATTATCATAATAGAACACTTTCTCAAGCAGTTTGTGATGCATTTCGGAAACAGGAGATGAGCCCCTGGTCTAATGCGCCACCTGGCTTGAGAAACCCGTTCTCAAAGATTTACTTTTAGTCATTATTTGGGTAGCGCACATATTCTGAATGCCTTCGGCATAATTCAAATGAGAAGACATCTAGATAAAAAATGTAATCTATGCCCACCTATAATAAAAACATAAGGTCCAGGTTAAGTATTGTATTATTGAATATTAGCAAGTCAAGTTAATACCTGTGGTTACACTGATATTTGTCTTGATTATCTATTATAGAACTTTTAAGGCTGCAAAAGTTCTTGGAAACTCACAAGTCCATCATGAAGAAGAAAGCAGAGCGTATTTTTGAGGGCAAGAAAGAAAATGAAGCCCATCTTAAGGACATATACACTGAACTGTTAATTACTGAGGGAGACGTTGAAGACATCAATCGAGAACATGAGATTATGAAGATGGATGATGCTTTTAAAACCAAGAAAGCACAGGACCGATCAATCAAATGCAATGACATATTCCACTTATTGAAAGAAAATAATGAGAGGAAGATCGTGCTGACCAAGGGCATTGCTGGCATTGGAAAAACCGTCTCTGTACACAAGTTCATTCTAGACTGGGCGGAAGGAAAAGCCAATCAGGATATACACTGCTTGTTCCTGCTTCCATTCAGAGAGATTAACATGATTAAAGGCAAAAAGCTCAACCTCCACGAGTTTCTACAGGTATTTTTCCCTGAACTGAAGGACTTGAGGAATTCAAAGTTATACACCAAGTGTAATCTAGCACTCATTTTTGATGGACTTGATGAGAGTCGACTGTCTTTAAATTTTGAAAGTGGAATTCTGTCAAGTTGTGAGGAAAGATCATGTGTAGATGTGCTTTTTACATGTCTTGTCAAAAAGACATTGCTTTCGTCAGCACTCATCTGGGTGACCTCGAGACCGGCAGCAGCCAATCAGATCCCTCCTCAATATGTAGGTTTGTTCACAGAGGTGCGAGGATTCACTGAGCGACAGAAAGAGGAATACTTCAGAAGGAGAATCAAAGATGAGAAACGAGTCTCCACAATCCTCTCACACATTAAAACATCTCGCACTCTCTTCATTATGTGCCACATTCCTGTGTTTTGTTGGATCACGGCTACGGTACTTCAGAATATTCTCATCAGGAGCAATACAGGGACAATTAGAACAACTCTCTCTGAAATGTACATTCACTTTTTACTCATACAGATGAACATGAAGAGCCAGAAGTATGATGGAAGAGAAGAAAGGGAACGTAAAAAGCTTTTAGATTCAAACCGAACAATGATTTTGAAGCTAGCTAAGCTAGCATTTGCACAGCTGAAAAAGGAGAACATTGTGTTCTACGAGGAAGACCTAAGAGAATGTGGTATTGAATTGAGCGAAGGGTCCGAGTCCACAGGAATGGTGACTGAGATATTTCTGAAGGAAGATGGACTTCATGAAACGAAGGTCTTCTGCTTTGTGCATTTGAGTGTTCAAGAGTTCCTCGCTGCCGTGCATGTGTTCCTTTGTTATCTGAGTAAAAAAAACGAGGAGCTTCGGTTTTTCTTTGATGAGCCAGTAAAAGAAACCAAACTGCAAGATCTGCTACAGAATGCAATTAATAAAACTATTCAGAGTGGGAGAGGACAGCTGGACCTGTTCCTGCGGTTTCTCTTGGGCATTTCATTGGAGTCCAGTCAGAAACTTCTTGAAGGTCTGCTCCCACACAAAGAGGACACCACAGACAATGTCATACAAATAAGTCAACACCTTAAACAACTACAAGACAGCAACCGAATCTCAGAGGAAGCTTCGGTCAACCTGTTTTACTGCTTACTTGAGCTGAAGGATCATTCTGTATTCGAGCAAATTCAGAAGTACATCAGTACAGAGGAATATCCTGGAAGAAAACTCTCATCTTCGTTGTGTTCAGTGATGACCTATGTACTGCTCGTGTCAGAAAAGGTGCTGAATGAGTTTAATCCAAAGAGATTTGTGTCATCGATTGCAGACTGCATGAGATTTGTCCCAGTTGTGGCATGTTGCAGAAAAGCCCTGTGAGTCATTTTCAATATTTGACCATGGATCACAAAGCAAGTCATAAGGGTAAATTTTTGGAAATTGAAATTGATTTATCAATGGAAAACTTAGGACAATATTTGGACAAGTATTTTCAAATCTGGGGTAGGAGCTTTGCAGCCATACTGAACAGGAATTGATTTGTTTAAAATGTCTGTTTTGGCAGATTTGAGGGCTGTAGTCTTGATGAAACATCTTGTGAAACTGTGTCTTCAGCTTTACAATCATCCAACTCTCATCTGACCGCGCTGGATCTGAGTAACAATAACCTGCGCGATTTAGGAGTGAATTTACTCTCTTATGGACTGAAGAGTTCAAACTGTCGACTGACCTTGCTCAGGTTTGATTTTCTTATTTTCACAGCCACTCAATCAACCTCTGAATCAAGGAGGTTGTAGTGGATCAGGGTATTTTGTGAACAGGTTACTTGCAGAAATGGTCACACGTGCACATATGGCAATATTTAACTTAGACCTAATCCCTTACCTTAAGAGCCTCCTGCAGAGTTCAGTTCCATCCCTACTTTACCTACCTACTTCTTCCACAAGATTTCTATTCACGGTGATTGGATCAATTATAAATGCTCTGCGATCAACTATTTTGTCAGACAAGCTAACCAAACAGTGCAGTTTGTAGATGAACGCTAATGAAGTTGTATTTGGCAAATTGTGAAAGGGTGGCAGAAACCATAACCTGTCTGTTTTCTGTTTTCAAATTATATTTTGCTCTTATCTGTACAAAAATGACTAACAATTTTAAAGGTGTCACAGAATGCCTTGATACGATATGTTAAATTGTTCTCTGATATCTTAATAGAAGCATATGTGGCGATAGGTTTTACAGGTCCATTCCCAACCTTAGGAATTGGCTATAATATGAAATGGTTGGTTTTGACCATATTTGGAAGGGTCATGAGTGTTAACAAGCTCTGATGCTCCTGCAGTTAATGTCAAGTGTCTGATGCTCTCGGTCACACATACACACAGTGTGATGTTGTGGAGAGATTTGTTGTAGCTTGAAGAGTAAGTGACTATCTACTAGATTAACTTTGCTTCTGAGTTGAGTATTTATTAAAGCTGCGTCAAAACTGTGCAGGACTGCAGCTCTCCAGCACCGAACTTTTCCACTCCTGCCGCAAGGCAGGTAAGTTCACCAGAGACAGGTTTTACAGATCCATTCCCAACCTTAGGAATTGGCTATAATATGAAATGGTTGGTTTTGACCATATTTGGAAGGGTCATGAATATTAACGAGCTCTGACGCTCCTGCAGCTAATGTCAAGTGCCTGATGCTCTCGGTCACACATACACACAGCGTGATGTTGTGGAGAGGTTTGTTCTAGCTTGTAACTTTGCTTCTGAGTCGAGGTTTTATTAAAGCTGTGTCAAAACTGTGCAGGACTGCAGCTCTCCAGCACCAAACTTTTCCACTCCTGTCACATGGGCAAGCTCGGGCCTGGAGGTCCAGTGTCCTGCAGAGTTTAGCTCCAACCCTTATCACACAGACCTGCCTATAGATGTCTAGTGATCTTGAAGACACTGATTAGCATGTTCAGGGGTGTTTGATTAGTGTTGGAGCAAAACTTTGTAGGACACCGGCCCTTCAGGACCAAATTTGGCCATCCCTGTATTAGGGTATAGTTTGGGGAACACATCTAGAAATTGTATACCCGTAGTTAAGAGATACCTTTGGAGATTTTGTAACAGACTGTAAGACAATGTTACTGGGAATCACGGGTTTAAAATTGTGTTTAAAAGTGTTAATTTGTGTTTTGCTTTATTCAGATTGGCAGGTTGTAGATTGACTTGTGAGTGCTGTGAAAGCTTGTCTTCAGCTCTGCAATCTTTAAACTCTCATCTGAGGGAGCTGGACCTGAGTAACAATGACCTGCAGGATTCAGGAGTGAAGCTGCTTTCTAACGGACTGAAGAGTTCACACTGTCATCTGGAAATCCTGAGGTTTGATTTCACATTCACTCATTCACTATGGTATTTGTGGTGATCTGAAACTCGTTCACATTTTTTAACAATCCGTGTAATTTCATTACTGTTTTAATTGCTGATGTTTTAATGCACTGTCGCTTTCTAGCAAAGGTTCCCAACGAAAGTATTCCTATTAGATGCTTTTTGTAAAATTTTAATTCTGTCATCATTTACTCACACTTCACATGTTCAAATCGTATTTGAGTTGTCTTGCTCTTATCTGTACAACAATGACCGACTATTTTAAAGGTGTCACAGAGTGCCTTGATACAATATGTTCAATATACAATATGATACAAATTGATCACTGATATCTAAATAAAAGGATATGTGGCGATAGGCAAGTTCACCAGAGACCGTGGTCCATTTCCAACTGTAGTAATTGGCCATATTATGAAATGATTGGTTTTGACCTTATTTGGAAGGGTCATGAATATTAATGAGCTCATTTAAGAATCAAGAAAAATACTGAATAAAAATGTGTAATAATAATGTTATCGTATTTAACGCTTAAAAAATAACCTGTTCAGTGTTGCCAGATTGGGTGGGTTCCCGGGCCTGTTAAGTGTTGCCAATTGGGCAGTTTTGAATCAGATTGTGCGGGTAAAAAATGACATAGGCGAGTAGTGTATATTTGGGCGGTTTTGTAAAGTAAATTTTTATTTACTAAATCTATATGAAGACACATTTAATTGTGTGAGTGGAGGGCCCTATGAATCTGCCATTATATGTCTTTGGAAACAGGTGATAGGTTAAGGCAAAGGGGTCATAAAGAGGACTTGGGGATACGATGAGTACCATCTGTGTCAGAAAAGCATGAAATGTATGCAACATATGTTGAAACTGTCCTGTGTGTTTGAAAAGACATACTGTATAGGAGAGAAGTGTCCAGTTTAGGTATTTGAAACATAGATACTAGTCATGATTACCAAATGTGAACTGTATGTGGAAAAACAGTGATGAATATATTAGATTTGTACATTATAAGGGCCAATAAGAAGAGGGGGCTTTAAATTGGGGTCGTAAAGTAGTAGGAGCTGGGAGAGGCCTGTTGAACCAGGAACCAGCTGTGAAAACACAAAGGTGGGAGGAAGCAAGGATAAAGGGTACAACAAATGTGAAGGCATGGGATTTGTCCTGGGTAGAGACTGAGATGGGTCTGCTCCAGGCTGTCTCTGCTTTTTAGGAAAATATTCCAATAAATTAAATTCTTCTGATATTCATAACCTCCAGACTGAGTTTGATTGCTTAAGAGAATCCACCCTTACCACCCCCCCGCCCCCGACTGTTTGTGAAAACTGGAACCGCCCAACCCACCCCCCTCCCCCCACACTTCTCATGAAAATTGGGACCCGTCTCTCCCGTCAACTACTGCCGTCCACTCCCCCCTCACTTTCCGTGAAAACTGCGACTGTCAACTCCCCCACCACCCCACTTTTCGTGAAATCGAGGTTGTTGGGCGGGTGTTTTTGCATTTCAGCAGGTTTTGGATAGTTTTTGGGCTGGAATCAGTCAGCTACATCTGGCAACACTGAACCTGTTACAGTAACAGTTGGCAAGGCAAGTAGTCCTCACATGAGTAAGTTTGGACTTGCATGCTGTTCATGTTAGACAAACATGTCTTAATTATTTGGTGTTTTTTTGCCAATAGTTATTTACTTACTGTTTTGTTTTGTTTAGATTAGTCACTTGTAATCTCACTGGTGAGTGCTGTGAAAGTATATCTTCAGTTCTTCACTCAAATACCCACCTAAGAGAGCTGGACCTGTGTAACAATGACCTGCAGGATTCAGGAGTGAAGCTGCTTTCTATCGGACTGAAGAGTTCACACTGTCAACTCAACATACTGAAGTAAGAAATGGAATAATTTACCCTTGTCTGCTTTGGTGCTCGTTGAGTCTTAGCAGAACCCAGGAGCTATATTTGCCCCCATTGACTTTGTTAAGGTGCTAATGGTGATCTTTCTGTAGTGGTCAACAATTTCTGTATATACAGTTTTAGTAAATGTCTGATTATTGTACTAATGTAATGTTGACTATTTGTAGATTGTCTGGCTGTATGGTGACAGAGGAAGGCTGTGGTTTTCTGTCTTCAGCTCTCAGTTCAAACCCCTCACACCTGAGAGAGCTGGATCTGAGCTACAATCATCCAGGAGAATCAGGAGTCAAGCTGCTCTCCCAAAAACTGGGGGATCCAAACTACACACTGGAGAAACTCAAGTATGTTGATGAAAAGGCAGTCTGGTGTAATTTTCTGTGTGTTGGTCCTGGTATCAGATGTGAAAATGTGTTGATCTGTCTTGATTATAGTGTGGACCATGGAGGTCACTTCAGGATAACAGAAGGACTGCATAAATGTATGTATCTGACAGTGGTTTGCAGCCTTGCCAATGTTGCCATGCTGAAGGATAATCATAGGCGTGCAGGCAATACAGTTTGAGGCAAATTATTAACCCTGTAAAGAAATGTTTAAAAGAGATAAACCAAAAGGTTTCTGGATTTCTAACCCCAGGTTTTAACTCACTTATATACTTGTAATTATTTATTGCTGCCATATTGTGGTGTAAATCAGTGTTTCTCAGCCATGTTCCTGGAGGAACAATCCATCAACTCTGCACATTTTCCATGTCTCCTTAAGCAAACACACCTGATTCAGATCATCAGCTCACTAGCAGCGCCTGAAAAACCTGTAATGGGTGTGATAGACAAAGGAGACCTCCAAAACATGCAGTGCTGGTGGTGCTCCAGGAACGTGGTTGAGAAACCCTGGTTTAAATGTTCTCTTCCTGTCTTTAGATAGCTGTTTTCTCACACTGGATCCAAACACCGCACACCTTCGTCTCATTCTGTCTGAGGGAAACAGGAAGGTGACCTATGCAAGACAGTATCAGCGATATCCTTATCACGTGGACAGGTTTGACACATGGTCTCAGGTTTTGAGCAGTGAGAGTCTGTCTGGACGCTCTTACTGGGAATCTGAATGGAGTGGACATAAGGCTGTCATGTCAGTGACGTATAAAAGAATCAACAGGAAAGGAGTGAGTGAGGACTGTCTGTTTGGATACAACGAAAACTCCTGGAGTCTGATCTGCTCTGATGACACGTTCTTTGTCTGCCACAACCACAAGGAAATCGATACTCGTGTCCCCTCACATTCCTCTAAGAGAGTAGGAGTGTATGTGGATGAGCCGGCCGGCTCTCTGTCCTTCTACAGGGTCTCTAACGCACACAATCTCACACACATACACACATTCAACAACACATTCACTGAACCGCTCTATGCTGGATTTATGTTTTACTATTTGAACTCCTCAGTGTGTGTCAGAGGGAAAAGCCTATGAGCAACAACAGGGAAGTCACACTCACCTGATTGAATGGAGTCCCGCTCCTTGAGCCCCATCGATCTACATTTTTTGCATGTCTCTCTTATTTAAACATCTGAATCAGATGACTAGCTTGTTAGAAGAGCTCCACGTATAAACTATGTCCTGATTAAAGGCTGAATTATACTTCTGCACCAAGTGATTGGTGTAAACCACGGCGCATTCCTTGTACATCGCCGTGCATTTATACTTCTGCATTCTGTCTGTGTTGCTCTGCAATAACACTTACAGTGGGGTTTCTATGTTCCTCTGGGTTGAGTTTCTTTGCGGGTGTTGGGTTTACACCAGAAATGCATGCAATAGCAACTTACCACAGAAGCACCCATCATCACCCACATCCGCCCCCACTACGGACAAGCTGACCAATCACAGATCTTATGCTACATGTTTTCGGAAACTATTGTCAAACTTTTTGAGAGGAATGTGTCAGGCTATGCAATCACGTGAAGGCATTGCTGGACACACTAACATGTGCACTTATCAAAGACATATAAACTGACCTTACCACTGGCTCACTTTGATTATTCACAGATGAAGACATTACCACTGATTACCTGGACTAGAAATACACCTCTCTCACGTTCACCTGTTGCTGAGTCTTGCCTAGTAGTGATGTGCGATACCACTGGTTTCCAATCTGATCCAATACCAAGTAAAATGAAGGCGAGTATCGACAAGTAATCTACTTAAAAGTGTCCCTTCATACTGAATTGATTTATTGATGAAGAATTCTCATACAAAAAAAGAGCCAACTTACATATTTATTGACAGCATCTGAGCATGTATATCTTAAAACGTCTGCCTGACTAGCAGGCTAGCACAGAAGCTCCATTGAATATACTGGGGTAAAAGAAATGTTCATATTTTAAAGACATGGCAGTGAAAAATGTAATGTAATGCAGTGCTTCTTGTACATTCTGAGAGCCACTTTATATCAGTCAGTGGAGATTGCTGATTTTTAAAGAAAACAGACCCTAAACACGCCGATTTTGTAACAGCATACAGTTCACCGAAAGCGTTCAACCCAGGTTACTGACAAATTAAAAGTCCTTCCGCATAATTCAGCATATACCCTATTATCTCAGGGACACATTTCACTCCAAGCTAAACTATTGCAGACATTATTTCATAACCAAAGTTCTAAAACAAATTTGTTTTAAGAATTCAGGCAACTGCCGTTGTTTTATTGTCACAAAAACCCAAGCCCCCAAAATACAGCCCCATCGGTACATTTTCTTCTTCTGTACCTGGATAGTGCCTGTTTGCTGCACCTAAGGACTCTGAAAGCGATGTCTGTCTCGCCCTAGCAGCAACTGTGCCTATCCTTTCCTCCTCTTCTGACCGCCTAGTCATGACGTAGTCATATTCTATCTTGTGATTAATATGTAGATGTTTGATTGGGTTTGTGGTATTACCACAGTACCTCACTGTTTTGTTACACGTGTCACTAACCGCATGGTTTGAGTTTATGGAAGTGGAGTAGCTCCACACATAACTTCGCTTGCGGTCACCCATATCCAATGACAGCGTGACTGAACAACATGTGCCAGCGGACTGAGTGGCTAGCTAGCGTGCTCTGCAGTTGTACCGTGCCATATTACGCACATGACTTGGCAGGCGGAAGAACAAGTAGTTCCGACTAGGTTGACATTATTCAGATAAACTAGGGTAATTGTGGTTGCTTTCCGCTGTATTTCTATTTCCAATAAACTACATATTTGCTCCAAATTACTGAAATATCAATATTTTGATAAGGTAATTAATTCTAGAACATACAAAGCTGGTATCGGAGATATCGATATTTTAGTATTGATCCACACATTACTATATTGACTAGTGTTTTACATCATTTTTTCAATCCCTGGATTGTTTCTATCATTGAAAAGTGTTTGCTACATGTCTCAGCCCATTTGCCTGTTTAATGGATTATGCTTTTGGATTATTTCTGTTGTTTTGTATGCTGGTATTTGACCCCTGCTTTTCAGACCATGCTTAATTTTGGGGTTTAGTCTGGCACATTAGTTGGCACTGTTGCCCCACAGCAAGAAAATCTCTGGTTCGAGTACCAGCTGGGCCAGTTTGCATTTCAGAGTTGGCATGTTCTCCTCACATTCGTATACGTTTCCTCCGGGTGCTCTGGTTTCCCCCACAGTCCAAAGACATGTGGTATAGGTGAATTGGATAAACTAAATTGGCCTCAGTGTATAAGTGTGTGTGAATTTGAGAGTTGATTGGTTGTTTCCCAGTACTGGGTTACGACTGGAAGACCAATAGTTGGCGGTTAATATGTGGGACATATGCATAACAACTCCCGCGGAAGAAAACCCCCATATTTTTGGGATTTATTTTAAATGGAAGATATTTCAGACATCTAAAATAGACAGTAAAGATACTCCTAATTAAATGGTAACAATCAACACCCCTTCTCAAGTTACATATACTTTTTTAGTTATTATTTAGCAATAATTCTGGAGAGTCTTGACAGTCTGTAACTATGGAAATGAAAGCAGCAGCTTATATGGTCTCTCCTCCAGTGCTTACTCTGTTTCGTCATACTAGCACAGTTTTTAATTAATGGTTGAATATAAGTTTGATATCGTAAAATACATAATTACACATATAAATATAATTAGTGTGTTATATCAAACCTTTAACCTATGCAATTATTAAAAATCAACTTACAGCAAGTGGTTAAAAGTGGCCCAATTTGACATTGCTGTATATATAGGTTAAATTCTGATTTGGATGTTGTCTCATCAGAGTGGCTTGCTCTTTGTAGGACGATGTACTATTAACACAGACAGGCATTCAGGCATGAAAGGGTCTTCCTGGACTGGTCAGACCAATTAGTCTTTGCAGAAGAATATCTGACTAAGATATACAAATTCATAGGCTGGGTCAGTTGGTGTTTCTGTGTGGAGTTTGCATGTTCTCCCCGTGGGTTTCCTCCGGGTGCTCAGGTTTCCCCCACAGTCCAAACACATGCGCTATAGTTGAATTGGATGAACTAAATTGGCCGTAGTGTATGAGTGCGTGTGAATGTGAGTGTATGGGTGTTTCCCTGTACTGGGTTGTGGCTGGAAGGGCATCCGCTGCATAAAACATATGCTGGAATAGTTGTATCTTTATTTTGACCTTGTATACCTCACACAACATAAAATTCACAATACAAAATCAACATTCAGGAAAATAACGTAAACAAATGATAATAAAAAATTATAACAAAACAACAACTAGATTTTTAAAGTTTGTCGAGACTGGCTTGCTTGACAAAGCCTGTTGGTAATAGTTTATTTAGTTTAAAACTGTTTAAAAAAGTATGGATAGATAGATAGATAGATAGAACTTAGCATGAATTAGCTTTAATTTAATTTTAGTTTTAATTTGATTCTAGCATAAATTAGTATGTTATTAGCATGATTCTAGTACAAATTAGCATGTTATTAGCATGAATTAGCATACTATTAGCATGATTCCATAATGAATTAACATGTTATTAGCATGAATCTAGTACAAATTAGCATGTCATTAGCATGTTTCCAGTATGAATTAGCATGTCATTAGCATGATTAGGATATGAGTAGCATGTTGCTAGCATGATTGGCATGCCACTAGCATGTTAGAATTATTAGCATTTGATAGCACAGCTAATCACAGTCTATGCGACAGTTGCTAGAGTGCGGTATGTGGTAGTTAGGGCGTGGCTATAAAGTCAAAAGTTCATCAGTGATTGGCTGCTGGCTAGGGTGAGTTAAATGAGCTCAGCCTTAGGTCTGTAGGACAGTCTGATGCAGAGTTATGAGCTCACAAAGTTTGATCTAATGTTAAGTCAATGACAGTTTTTGCAATGGACGTCTATGGGACAGTTTCTAGGGTCCAAAAGTGAGCGCTAGGGTGTGGCTAGAAAGTTTAAAGGTCATCAGTTATTGACAGATAAATAGTCTGAGTGAAATGAGTCCAGTTAGAAGTCTGTGTTAGAAGTCTGTCTGATGCAGAGTTATGAGGTCACACAGTTTGGTCCAACGTTAAGTCTATGGGATTTTTCCGACTGTCCCGGGATGTTTTTCGGAAAACCGAAAGTCGGATCAGTCAGAAAAGATATAGCATACCGAGTCAGAGCAGTTTGGAGGTTTGGAGTAAGTTTGGTGGTTGTAGTATGAACGGTCTAGGAGGAGATAGAGTTTAATTTTTAATCTCAGAAGAAGAATAATAATATTAAGTTTAAATAGGATAACAGTAGGTTGGCTTTCATAAGCCAGCCTAATTATACCATAAGTATTAAATATAAAATAATACAACAGGGGCGACGCAGTGGTGCAGGTTCGAACCTCGGCTGGGCTGGGTCAGTTGGCGTTTCTGGAGTTTGCATGTTCTCCCTGCGTTCGCGTGGGTTTCCTCCGGGTGCTCCGGTTTCCCCCACAGTCCAAAGACATGCGGTACAGGTGAATTGGGTAGGCTAAATTGTTCTTAGTGTATGAGTGTGTGGATGTTTTCCAGAGATAGGTTGTGGCTGGAAGGGCATCCGCTGCGTAAAAAAAATCATGCTGATAAGTTAACGATTCATTCCGCTGTGGCGACCCAAAATTAATAAAGGGACTAAGCCGACAAGAAAATGAATGAATGAATAATACAACAGACAGCCAAAATGACCACCCTTCAATTTTCCTTTTACATGCTCTCCAAATACTGTAAAAAGCTAGCCCATTTCTGATTGAAAGTATGGGTGGAGTCCTGAAGTCTTGCCAACGTACGTTAATATGACGCAGTAGAAGTCGTCAGCTCAATCCAACCCTTAAAAGAGGGAATATCTGAGTTCTTCCAATTTCGCACCAGTCTCACAGCCGTAATACATCCTTCAATGACTAGCCCAGCCTGTGCTTTAGATATCCCCTTCGGTAGAGTGGATGTATCACCAAGAAGACAAACTCTTTGTGAATAAGGTAAAGGTTGTCCCAGCCATTTCTCAAGGTTTTGATAACTCTTGTCCAGAATGGAGCCACCAAATGACAGTTCCACATTAAATGTAAAAAGGTGCCCGCAGAATGACCACAATTCTAACTGTCACTGGCTCGGTCCCAGCCATTCCCCTCACTGACCAGCAGAGGTCACTATGACCGCCCTTCTAAGAACTCCATTACCCAGAATTCCCCGTATCTGATGCTGATTAACCTGCACCTGATCGCTATTCTCTCGTTGCCAACCCGGACTGTTCCTCGACCTTGTCTCATCTCGTCGCCTGCCCAGACCCTTGCCTGCTATTTGGATTTGATTCTCTGCTGCCAGCCCCGACATCTGCCTGTACCCTGATGCTGAACATTCTCTGCCAACCTTCTATCCTGATTACACTGCCCAAGCACTTGAGTATCAGAACTTTTGCCATTACTCTGTTGTTTATCAGTTGTTTAATAAACGTACTGCATATGGATCCCTCTCTGTCAGACCATTCATTACACCAACAGTGGTTATTTTTTTATTAACACTAGCCTATGCAGTGTTACTGGGGTCCAGTAATATCTAATAATTATCTTGTAATGTATGAGTTTACTTCAAGCATCTCTCACAGGACCCCCTATACCAGAAACTACTGCTTCTCATTCACTCTCTTCAAATTCCACCTCCAAGTCTTTCCCCCGAACAATTCCTAAATGATCATTTTCCCATAAATGTTGTTTGCAGCAATCTTGTAAACAAAAGATGTAGTTTGCACTGACTATGACATATTTCCTCTGCTCCTGCTTTAAATCCCACGGATCTCATACTACTATGTAGTTGTACATATTTCTAGAAATCCCCTTTATCTAATAATTTAAACTCGTCTTTTCAGCTACTGAAATGGATACAGTGCTCTGGAATAGTTGGTTAGTTCCGCTGAGGCGACCCCTAAAAAATAAGGGACAGGTAACGGCAATTACTTCCCTGGTCACAGAAGATCTCTCACATCAAACATATAAGGTTGCATACGACACTTGTTGTTTTGTGGTAGCTCGGACACACACGTGATTTTGGTGTGATTTTAAGGCCAATTCTCATGTCACTTCCTTTAAACAGGCTGATTTTAAACTTTTTTGGTCTGTTTTTGTGCCATTTACTGGGGGAAATGTGGTGACCTCAGAAGTAACTAAACTTGAAAGTGGGTCAAAAGTCCTGTTCAACCACAAACGTCATGCAGGCAGCTTTTTTTTTTTTTTTTTTACTACATGAGAATTTTACTTGTGTCACTGCCAAACAGACGGATCAGACAGAATTTACGTCTCACTGGTATGTATACCGCCTTTCAGTAGATATTAAATAAATTTGTTTAAAATCTTGTTTTAATTTTTGAATGTGCAGTTTTACCATCAATTTAAAATGAGTCAGTTCTGAAATTGAGTAAAAATTATTTAACTCTCTCTTCGCAGATCAAATCAAACATGGAATTATCAGGTGAGTTTGTTAAGGAGCAGTGTTTATCTGTGATTGTTTTGTTTTTGACTACAGCAGACTTTAGCCAAGTCAAGTCTTGTAAAAATCTTGTAAAGCAAACTTTAGCATACTTAAAATGCAAAGTTAATGTAATGTTTCCCAACCTTTAATAGCATGTTATTAATAATTTCATGAAAATGTGTTATTATTAGTGTTGTGTACTGTTCAAAACAGCCTGAATTCACGAGGAAACGTAACTATTTTACATTTTGTCAGTGTGTAGTGGCTAATTCATACATATGAGTTCAATCTTTTATTTTTGTATGACTGAGGTATAAAACTAAACCTCACCTCTAAATCCAATCGTCACTGGGGGATGAGCAAATCCTACAAATGAGATTGTACAAATTCATATGAATTAGCCAATCAAAAAGTTCCGAATTGCTGTGAGATAATGTTGGTTCAAAACCAAAAAAAATTGGTATTTCGATACCAATACAACACTTGATTTCCCATATTGCCCATGCCTAAATCTACCTTTGACCCCAGAGAGCTGTATTTAGATGAACTTCGGTACGGTTCATGAGTGTGAACCTGATCGTTGAAAAAACAGAGTTCACATTTGTAAAGTTAGATGGCCACCTGGCCATCGGGAAGAAGGAGGCAGAGAACCGACAAACTTTTAAATTATTTTTTTATGAAAAAATAAAAGAAATGGTTAAGTGGGGTGTGGCATTCCCACACCAGCGAGACCTAGGAAATGAGGCAAGAGAAAATGAGATAGAAAAAAAGAGAGAGAAGCAACAGAGAGAGGGTAGAGAGGAACTAAAAAAAAATTGGGGGGTTCGGTTCTCCAGACATGCTGCCCATCGGTCCTCAACCAGTTGAAAGATCCAACGATGTGCTGGGAGCCCTGTGGAAAAATCTATCCACCTGTCAGTCTTCTGGTGTCTGGCGGCAGATCTCCTGGCTGGCGGCATTTCTGGTCTCCTGCTCTGCTTCCGCTTCAGTGGATGGATGGCCTCTCTGAGATGACTCCCTTCAGCTCTTTTCCTTCTGGCGGTGAGCTCTGTGTCCCCTGCTCCTCCCCATGCTGGGAGACGGCAGCAGGCAGATCCTTTTCTCACCAGCCTCAGGCTGCCCGGCACTCTGGACAGACCAACGGGTTTACTGCTGAACACTCGCCCTCCCTCTCAGCGGCGAGGGAGTACAACATGTCCCTCCTTCTTCCAGATTTCAGCACCACTGTAATAAAGTTGGATGGCCGCCTAGCCATCAGGACAGAGGCAGAGAACCGACAAACTTAAAAAAAAAAAATTATGAAAAAATAAAACAAAAGGATGTCAGCTCCTTACGGAGACTGCTGTCAAACTGAAAGTAAAAGTAAAACATATAGTGTCCATGCCTGGTCCCTGTGGGACTGTTTCGCATCACCACTCAACCACAGGGCTCATTCTGTTCCCACGGCTCTCGGCCCTGCCCGCTCGTCACAACATTATACAAACAAACTGAGCTCTAAACTCTGGGTGCAATCCAAAAATGCTTACGTGAAAGCTCACTTAATAATCTCACTACTTTAACAGTGCTTTAGTGTTAATTCTAACACTATTTCAGCCATTGGTTCCCATATAAACACTAATGGCTCTCTTTCTGCTCCATTAGAGTTCACCACGATGATGCCTGGCCCAGACCCATACTGCTCTTCTGATCTGCAGACCTTAACCATGGTCAGATAAGACTCAATACATACATTTTTAACAAAAGTAATAACCTCAAGAGGCCAGGGTTTACTGTGAATTGATCTAGATATTGCATTAAACTTTTCAATTGTTGAAGCATTGAGCAAATAATATAGCACTACGCTTTGGTGTATGAGGAATTAACGCTGTATAAATGGCTTAAAGTTTCCCAGTACTGGGTTGTGGCTGGAAGGGCATCCACTGCGTAATACATATGTCGGAATAGTTGACGGTTTATTCCGCTGTGGCGACCTGTGAAATAGAGACCAAGCTGAAGGATAAGGAATGAATGAATGAGCTTTAATGGTGTGGTACCCGGGCTTCAGTTGCCCGCTTCAGCTCTGCATCACATATACAGCAGCACATGTTGGGCTTTATTCTGTGATAACAACCGGTTGGATGTACTTTATCTCTTACTTATTACACGACTGTCTGGACTACTTGATTTTGAAAATTCCAGGCTATGTTATTCCCAGATAACAACCACTAAATAACCTATCCGGGAACTTTGAATCTTCTTGACTGTGTGGACTACAAGTACCAACATGCACCTCACACACACACCAGTTCCTGATTTCCCTTGATTACACACATACAGCTAACTCATCATGGACTGATTTTATTATTATTATTTTTGGCCTTTATTAAGTGTATAGGACAGTATTTCAGACAGGAAGCGAAGTGGGAGAGAGAGGGGGTAGGGATGGGAAATGTCCTCGAGCCAGGATTCGAACTCGGGATGCCCTGAAGTGCTACAGCACCATATGTCAGCGCGCTAACCACTAGGCTATTGCGCCGACTATCATCATGGACTGATTACCTGGACTTTGCTGAGTCTTGTTTTTGCCACCTGTCCTGACCATTCACCTGCTTTGCTGACTACGCTTCTGGATTACCCCTATGATGCTGGTAGTACCCGTTTGATCGTTGCCTGGCTGACCATTCTCTGTTTAATAAATTGCGTGTGGATCTTCAACTATGTTGTCCAGTGTCCCTTCTGTTACCCCATCAGTGAATACGTTCACATCCTTTTACTTGCATCTGCGTTCATATGTATCTGCTCATTTATCATGCTGTAGCATTTTACTGTTTGACTATTTGTCTAGTAATAATGCACGAGTTAGTGTATAATCCATCAGCAGGAACAATGTTTTGTGGGGTAAAGCAAATCCAGGACTGTTGTTTTCACAGATTAAAGCCATCAGTCTTGTACAATTGTGCTCTGCTTCACATCGGCTGCCGATAAACCTGTTAGGCTTTATTCTACAATAACAACCTCCTGGGTGTACTATATTTCTAGCTTCACCAGCATGAACCATGCCACACTTTGAGCTAGACTTTATTGTAGGGATGAAAGGGATGGTAAGGGTACAGTGGGATGAAGGGGAAGGGAAGTAAGAGGATAAACAGTGAACAGGTAGTTAGGTTGATCGGGCGTCCTAGGATGATGCCCAGAGACTCAGAGTGGGGGTACCATCTCTGTGATATTTGATTAATTGGACCCCCTAATTCAACCTAGGAGGGAAGAGAGGGTTATAGGATTGCTAATGGGAAGGGCTCATCTGCCTTAAATAAGTTTTTTAGGAGTAGGTGATTGGTTAAGGAGACAAAGTGAGGTGAGGTTTAACCTTTGTTAAGAAGTTAACTCCAATTAATAAACTCCTTACAAAATATTTTTAAAATGTAAATATATTTTCCCTAAATATGCAGGTAGTTACCTCTAAAGTTTTTTTACGTGCTTCTGAAATCCCGAACTTCATTCATGCGTCTTGTGGAAAAATAAGCATCAAGCATAGTAATTTATCTGACAAATAACAGTGATTTCCACTGCAAGAAGCCTGATGTTATTGTTTTGTCCCCTTCTTCTTTTAGATTGATCAATTTTTTGTCTACAAAGAAAGAAATATGGATGAATGTATTGATGAAGGTTTGTATCTCAATATTTCATTAATTAAATGTTACAAAATCAAAAAAAACACTAATCTCCCACCTTTTTCGTTATCAAGTGTGCTGTGGAAAAAACTCTGACATCAGATATATGGTGAAGGATGACATCGGGAATCATGTTTTTAGTATTCTTGAGGACAGCGATTACTGTAGCCGGAATATCCACAAAGGACGGCCCTTCACTATGAATATTGTTAATGACTCAAATAAAGAGGTCATCAGACTTGAGTATCCTTTTATATGCTGCTCATGCAGTGGCCATGAGGTATGTACAACATTATATTCATCTTTACTAACTCTTGATTATGTTTTACTCAACGATATATCATGGCAATTCGTAACTTTTTGATTTAGTGGTTAATTCGTATGAATTTGTACCATTTCATTTGAACAATTTAGTATGATTTGTTCATCCCCTAATGAGGGTTGGGTTTTGGGGTGGGGTTTGGGTGCCAGGTCTCCTTTTTTAAAGTCGTACATTTTCGTACGACATAAGAATTTTTTCGAATTAGCCACTAAACTTACAAAACGTAAAATAGTAAAGTTTCCTCGTGAGATCAGGCTGGTTTTACTGTATATAACTTAAATGTTTATTTTAGGTGGAGGTTCAATCTCCGCCGGGTGTTCCCGTCGGACATGTTCAACAAAACTGGCGTGTTTGTCAACCTAACTTCACAGTAAAGAACAATCAACGTGAACCTGAATTTAAGATCGTAGGACCATGTGTACCTCTTAGCTTCTGTGTGGATCAGGAGTTTGAGGTGATGCACATACACTAAAAATAAATCTTTTTCAGATTTTCCCCAGCTCACAATGTGCTATTTTTAATAGTCCTATACAATTGTACAGTATTGGGCAGTAGCGTTGCTACAAGTAGTGATGCTACTAGCTTAACTACATTTCTCAGTAACGGGACAGTAGCGTCGCTACTTTCTAAACCAAATAGCTTTTCAGTAGCGAAGCTATTTTTCAGTCAAGTAGCGCAGGAGCGTCCACCCAAGGTACATTTACCGATCTCAGATCAATAAGTGACGGCACCAACATTCACGGAGCTGTGAGGCCTGTGTCTAGCCGATGAAAGTAAATCTATATGATGGTGAGAATGACGCTTTCTTCTTCTTCCTGTTTTACGGTGGTCGACAACAAACTTTTTGGTGCGTTACTGCCACCTCTCTCTCTGGTCGGTGACGTCGCCAACAAATTAGGCTAATACGAGAATTTTGCTTGGTGGAAAGATGACTGAGGGAGAGGAGATATATATATATATATATATATATATATATATATATATATATATAGTTTGTAGTAAAGTCTACAGTATACGATGGTAATTACTATTAGTTCCTGATGGTTACAAATGATACTACAATATGTAGTGTAATTCATTATTAAAGAGTTGTAAATATACAATATAATGCTAATTCCTAAATATTTCCCTTACTGTAAATTACTAAAGTATTTAAAAAAAATGTTTTGTTGTTATATACTATAATTTGTTTCAGTTTGGTGCAGCATATTATTTACAGTAAATAATAGAACTGAACAGTTATGCCTCATATGTTTCATTGATAGTTTTATTGATCACTAAGTTATGACACTAAGATATTTTCTGTAAGTTGCTTCGATTTAAAAAAGAAAAATTGAAAAAAAAAATAGCCTAGATATAGCTTTTGCCAAGTAGCTTTTAGCTTAGCTTGCTACATTTCCCAGAGGGTAGCTTTTAGGGTAGTTAAGCTACATTTTAAGTAGACTAGCTAATAGCTCAGCTCACTACATTTTTCAGTTAGCTTGCTGAACACTGCAATTGTAGCTTTTCTGACTGTACAAACATGATCTCCATGTCACACTTGAAGTGAAGTTTCACAAACTAATTTCGAGAGGAGCGCGTGATAGGATTGACAACAGCTGATCCCTATCATCAATCACTAACTAGCCAATCGGATCATTTCAAATTTAATATAAATATCCAGCCTAAACTTCATTCCTCATCTTCGCTTTGGAAACCCCCCATCCATCCCTTCCTCCTCAGTTTAGATTTCGGGTGACACGGTGGTTCAGTGGTTAACACTGTTGCCCCACAGCAAGGAAGTTGAGTTGGTTTAACACTAGCTGAACCAGTCGACAATCTCTGTGCCAAGTTTGCATGTTCTCCCGGTGTTTGCGTGGGTTTTCCCCAGGTACTCCGGTTTCCTCCCACACTCAAAAACATGCAACTACAGTCAAAAGCACTTACTAAGTACAAACTAACATAATCAGCAGTCTATTCTCGGGAGGTTATCGAGAACTACCTGATCTCGTATCCCTACTAATGCTTATTGACCAGGCGGGAGCCTTGGGCTCACCTATCTCTGAGCTCAGGGTTCTCTCCCGGGACAGCATGTCAAGCATTATCTAAGTGTGAACTCTTGAAGATGATGTTAGGCTCAACGTCAAAATTTTTTGCAACACCTGCTAAAGACCGGTAACTATAGGATCGAATTCCCGCCTAAAGTATTGTGGTCAAGGATAGAAAAATAACCGAGAATCAAAAAATGGAATTGGGCCAATGCAAAAACTAAATGCTTCTTATTTTAGTAAAACTAAACGCTTCTTATTCTGCGTTTAACCACCTGTAGAAACTGAGCTGGACGTATGTTTGGAGGTGATATGGAAGTGAACTACAAGGTTTACATGTTTAATATCTTCTAAACGCAAATTTTGTCACTGTTTTGGAGCACACCAGATTTTTAGATGACAATTGATTTGACACTCTTTGAGCCATTTTGACCCACATTGGCTGTGGGTGGTTTCGGGTTGTGCTCTATGTCTGAGGAAATTTGCTCACCACAGTGACGGAAAAAAAATTGACACCAACCTGGTGACCTCTTTGGTTTTTTAATGCCAATGGTTCAATGGCAATCTTCTTTCCTCCCTAAACAGTCAGAATAAAGCTCAAATGTAAATCTAGTGCTATTTTCTGAGACGTTTACCTTAGATCTTAACCTAGACTTAAAGCATTTAAATACTGCAACTTTCTGAAGACTAATCCTGGACCAGGCCATATCCTGAGCAGCTGCTGTGGTGGTCATGGAAGAGTGGAGAGCATGAGACTGATTCCTGTGACACTCCAGCGACAGACGAGTCTTCGCTGAGGTCCAGCCTTCTCCTGCCTCCGGCGCCTAGACTGCAGCTCTGCACAAAACGTTTGGCCATAGGAGAAATGGTCGTGCCCAACTGAGCCTGGTTTCTCTCAAGGTTTTTTAAATTCTTCACTTTCGCCAATTGGTGAAGTTTTTTCCCCGCCGCTGTCGCCACTGGCTTGCATGGTTCGGGATCTGTAGAGCTGCGCATCGATGGAATTGCTCTTCAGTGTTTGGACTCACAGTAGTGATTATTAAACCACATTAAACTGAACTGAACTTAAACTCTGCAAACTGAACTGACACTGTTTCAATTCACTATAATCTTCTATGTGAAACTGCTTTGACACAATCTACATTTGTAAAAGCGCTATACAAATTAAGGTGAATTGAATAAAAAAAGAGGTCTGCATTCTCATGGCTGTACTGCGGGAGCCCGTTAGCAGTCAATAGACTGGAACCTCAGGTTTAAGGCGGCACTCATGTCTCGTCACGAAGGGGCAAACAAAACTGACATTTAGCCTACAATCCTTGCACAGCCTACACTTTTATCTGCTATCCCTTTCTCTTTTGGTAGTACCCAATTTAAACGTTAGATTTTGGAAACCAGATTTAGCGGGAATGGTCGAGTTGGGTAGAAAATCATTCTAAGCAGGCAGCGGGTGAACAAAGGCTGAATATATGGTGAGAGCAGTTGGATGTGGATTTAAACGTTGCGGGAGCGGGACTAAAATATAAGACCTCTAACTTTAAATGTTTTAATCCTCACTTAGTAAGTCACTTTGGATATAGTTATCTGCTAAATGAGTAAATGTAAATATGTACCAGACACCTTTTGATACTGTAAGCAAGCACCACATGCTTCTTAGATAATATTGTGCAATTCTAAGTGTGCTCCACAAAGTTGAGTGGGTTTGACAAACCACCTGTGGGACACGCCGAATCAGATTTTTCATAGCATTTATATTTTGCTACTCTCTGATTTGAAGTCACAAACACAAACAGACTATTTGATGAGTACTAGCTAGTAATCTTTGCTAGAATGTTTAACGTGTCAGTGTGTGTTGTAATCACCTTTTTTTTTTTTTTACACACAGCTGGTGTCTCTGAGCGGTTCCGTGTTTGGCAAGATCGTGAAACCTTTCTCCTGCACTTGCGTAAATGTGGATGCTGATTTTGTGCTGCAGTTTCCAATCAACCTGGAAGACAAAATGAAAGCTACTCTTCTTGGGGCTTGTGTACTTATTGTAAATATTGTTGAAATACACTTTTATTTTATTTCATTATCACACATTATTATTAATTATACCTCTAATTCATTTTTTAGGACTTTATGTATTATGATCCGCCAAAACAACCTTTACTAGGTCTGCTAAGTGCGTTCAAGTGAGGTAAATGCACCATAATCACATTTTTTTATTAACAAACCCTCCAAAAAAAAAAGTATGGGATTGCAGGGGAAACACCAAATAAACACTAAAGTACAAATAAGAACCGATGAAGACAATTTATTGTTTATTATTGTTCTTGATTTGTTAATGATGTACAGTGAACATGGATGTCTTGACAACAGATTTAAAACCGAATGTTGAAGTGATTACCAGTAAGCTAATGTAAACGGATTGGAGAAGATATTTTATAATTATTAGTACGTTTTTTTCCCACCTTTATTTTATATGACAGTATAATGGAGTGACGCTGTAAGTGTTCATGTGTTCATGTTTTTACTTTTCCTTGTTTATTTATGCTTTTGAATTGCATTATGGGATTTTGATCTTTATTCCAAAAACCTTTAACCTTGAAAAGCTTGAAAAAGTGACTTTTTTTTTTTTACATTTTAAGATTGTCTGGGTTGGTGTTGTATATTATGCTACAAAAACCTTTTAATAAACTGCCAGTACATTTTCTGTTATTTCACAGACTTCTCTCTGTATTGTTTCTTATACATCATACTATTTAAATTGACTAAAATGTCAATAAAAGTCACTTTGTTAAGTGAAGTTTTATATTAAACTAGTTTTGAGAGGAGCGCGTGCTCATGGTTGACCCAGCTGGCCCACATTAGCTAATCACGATCCTCCAATCAAAGGATTCCAAGTCACTATGTATATCCTCATTTCCTTTCTACAACTATCTTCGTCTGGAAGAAACCCCCCTTCTTCCACCTTCAAGCTGCGGTCACAGTGTTTGAGCTTACGAAATTCGAAAAAGTCGTACGGTGCTGCTAAAAGGGGTGGGATTAAACAAGATGATTAGACATTAAAATAAGTGAGCGATTGGTCCATATTTACCATTTATATCCTGAGGTCATGTTTTGATCTTCAATTGGTCTCACACAGTCAAGTAATGCGATTTCGCAGGTCAGAGTTCACCAAGCTTGAACTTTGCAATGCATCGATCTGCGAAACTTGACGCACGACCTTGCGTTTCCGGTCTGACGCATTCACGCTTGTATGAATGGAATTTTATGGGAGAAAAGTTGAGTGTGACCATGGCTTGAAGCTGTGGTCACACTAGAATTTAAGTGTGCGAAATTTTGTCGTACGGCGCTTTGAAAAGGGGCGGGATTGAACAAAATGTGATTAGACATTAAAAAAAGTGAGCGATTGCTCCATATTTTAAATTTCTGTACAGAGAGGTCATGTTTTATCCTCGATTGGTTTCATGCAGTCAAGTGATGCGATTTCGCAGGTCAGAGTTCACCAAGCTTGAACTTTCCATCGCAGCTAACTGCGAAACTTGACACACAACCTTGCGTTTCCGGTCTGACGCATTCACGTGCGTATGAATGGAAGTCTATGGGGAGAAAAGTCCAGTGTGACCGACCTAAGCTCAATCTCCCCTCGCCCTGCGAAAGGGAGGGAGCCCTGGGCCCGAGGATCCCTTGAGCTCAGGGCTCTCTCCCTGGACAGCATGGCAAACAAGATATGTATAAATCATGAGCTAAGTGTGAATTCTTGAAACTATAGAGTTGAATTTTCAACATCAAAAGTGGACACAGCAGATATCAACATCCCATAATGCAATTCACAACCATAAATAAACAGAAAACGCTTGAGAATCACAAAATATGAACTTTTTTTTTTTACAGTGCAGGAAAACATTGGGAACAGAGAAAGGGGCCGATTCCTCAGGTGATGATGTACTCCTAAAAGTAAAGTCATGTTGGCCAATCAAAAGCCTCAAAAATGATTAGTTTTGGTTGGCTGTCAACATGGTGTACTAAGGAAATTAAATGTGATATTTTGTATAAACCATGTATTGGAGTTATGTCATCCATTGCAGAGATTCATGTAAACATTGGAGCACACAATCTGACTTAACATAACTGTGCATTCACACCAAAGGTGGCGAGAGCATCAAAGTTCAATCTGGCCACCCTGGCGATGACGTATTTAAAGGGGTCATTGCAGCATATCAGCAAATCCCTTACATTCCCACATAAAAACATGCTTTCTAGCGTGAAAATGTTGCATACTTATCAAATTCGTTTAACTATGGAAGATCAAGTTGTTATGTGTGCTGTGGCTTTGCTCCACTTATCCAATTTGTGTCCATATGTCTTCTCTGAAGCAGCAATACTGTTTTGTACCGTCATTACTATGGGATTCCTGTTTCTTTTTCAGAAAAAAAAACATTAATGCACATCAGTAACTCACCAGTAATGTTTTAAATGTATGCCCCTGTAAGAAAACATTGTAAATAATTGGAAATCTGGTAACCGCAATAATCAAACCCTTAGGAACAACTGTGTTCCCTAGAATCCTCGCAAGTGGTGGACTTCTACATTCTGATTGCTTGCCGCCGAAACGCATCATAGCTCATTACCATAAAGTTGACTCTATTTCAACTCTTCTCGACACCCAAAGCGGCGAAGACGTGCCGCTTATCGCCGCCAGCTCCCATTAAAAATGAATTACTTCCGGCTATTTCAGCACGCTTACCTCCGTTGGTCTGAACTTAATTTAATTACTGAACTGAAATTGTGATGCTGCCTCTTTTCTTAGTCCTCCAAGTTACATAATCAGTTAGAGGCTTTAAATAAGTTCAAAAAATTGTATTAATTAGATAAATAAAGCATTACAGAGCTCACACACACTTCCTCTTCCCCCCATATTTATCCCCATCTCTATTCAGCCCCGCCCAGGGGTACTTCATCTGTTTTCTTGGAAAAAGTTACACACAAAGAGTGAGCCTGCACCCTCTCATCCACGATTCTTCCTATTAACGAGCACGCTGAAAGAAAAGAGTTGTAACATTTTGCTGAGAACAAGTTTTTAGAAGTTAACTTCTCGGTTATCAGTCACACAAAGCCACAGCTGTTATGAAGCAAGGTTATATGAGGTTAAGCACATAAGGTTATATGAGGATAAACACATTAGCATACGTTCATGTAATTAGTTAAAACAGAATTCAACTTTTAATGCAAGAATTAGTCTATTAAGGCATAGGACAAAGTTAAAATCATCAAAATTACTTTACATGACTAACCAAAATATCTTAACTGGGACAACATTTTGATTTCAGTGACCTGATAATACATGGGCATGAACGGTCAAACTGTGTTGTCTCCCATTTTCACGTATTATTTTTACATTCATAATCTGAACATTTGTTGATTGTATATAGTTTAATTGAACACCCAAAATCCACCCAAGGTGGACACAAAGGGCAAATACATGCAACTAAACAAGACACAGGTGAACCTAAGCAGAAACTAACAAGGGGTTAATTAAGGACTAAACTTAAAATAAACACAAGAAACAAACCAAAACATTTTTTTTTATATTTTATTTGCGCAAAAGATATATATATAAAAGCTTTAAATGATGTGAAAAATTAACTATAGGGCAGCTATTATCTTTTTCTGCATGTAACTGTCAAGGTTGAGGGTTGGGAAAAGGAGCGAGGACTCAATTGCTGGGAAAAATGGGTATTTATTAATAATAAAATAAAATAAACAGCAAACTAAACTACCCCGAGGGGGAAAACATTAACAAAACATACAAATAAACACAGGGCAGGCTGGCAGGGATCAGGACAGGACAAGGCTACAGACGACAGGACAAGGAGAAAAGATAACGAACTGGCCCAGGACAGCAGACATGAGGAGATTTTAAGCAGAAGTAAATTAACACAAACAGGTGAACATGATAAACTAATAATAGGTTAAGGAGGGTAGGGCTAGACAACAGACAGGAGAGCACATGACACAAAGAAACAAGCCATGTGCTCACATAAAACTAGAACACGCAGCCAATGAGAGAACTCATTAACTGCGTGTTCATGACAACACAAGCACGCGGTGCATGTAAACACGCACCACGAGCTAAACACAACACCAACAGAAGACTAGACACGAGCACACGATAGATGAAAATATCTTACCGTGAGCTCACACATAAGCAACGCGCATGTTTTATCTCAGCGCCAACCGAAACCAAAACCAACCAGACTGAGACGCTGGGAATGAAACAGCGCGATGCCGACAGAACAAAACAATAACACGAGAGCGCGCACGTCACAAGCACATGCAGACCACGCGCATCCGCATCAAACGCACACAGAGACGCACACAATGACAGAACACAAGTGCCCGACCCGAGAAAAACTCGAGCCGAGCACAACAGGGCATGACAAGACAGAGCTAGTGTCCGGACTCTGCCACCAAAACAAGAATTTACAAGACCCAAGTGGCAGAACCCTGACAGTAACATCTATTTCTATTTTTGGTTTCTGTAGGCTTACATCAGCAAGAGAACAGAGGAAAGATGAATGACTACAGAATGCTTAGGAAATTATCCTCTAGTAAAAGCTGAAGAATTATTGTGCATTTGACAGGAAATGGTTTTCGAAATATTCCATCTTTTGAAAGAAGAAAAAAAAAAACACTCGTTCTCCATGTAAATGCTTTACAATGTTGAAGTTAAACATTTAAGGGTCCTTCTTTTTAGCTTTATTAACACAACAAATGATTAACAAACATAAACTTTTTTTTAGTTAACCTTATTCTGTTAACAAGTACAAATACTCAAATTCACTCACTTGCCACTTTATTAGTTACAGCTGTCTAACTACACATTAACGCTAATTTTTAATCAGCCAATCACATGGCAGCAATTCAGTGCATTTAGGCATGTAGACATGGTCGAGACGACCTGCTGCAGTTCAAACCGAGCATTAGAATTGGGAAGAAAGGGGATTTAAGTGACTTTGAACGTGGCATAGTTGTTGGTGCCAGACGAGCTGGAGTATTTCAGAAACGGCTGATCTACTAGGATTTTCACACACAACCATCTCTAGGGTTTACAGAGAATGGTCTGACAAAGAGGAAATATCCAGTGAGCGGACATTCTGTGGGCACAAATGCCTTGTTGATGCCAGAGGTTAGAGGAGAATGGACTGGTTCGAGTAACTCAAATAACCACTTGTTACAACCGAGGTATGCAGAAAGAGCATCTCTGAACACACAACACGTCCAACCTTGAGGCGGATGGGCTACAGCAGCAAAACACCACACCGGGTGTCACTCCTGTCAGCTAAGAACAGGAAACTGAGACTACAATTCGCACAGGCTCACCAAAATTGCACAATAGAAGATTGGAAAAACGCTGTCTGGTCTGATGAGTCTCGATTTCAGCTGCGACATTCGGATGGTCGGGTCAGAATTTGACATCAACAATATGAAAGCATGGATCCATCCTGCCTTGTATCAATGGTTCAGGCTGGTGGTGGTGGTGTAATGGTGTGAGAGATATTTTCCTGGCACACTTTGGGCCCATTAGTACCAGGGACGTGCGGTCAGGGAAGGAAGGGTCTTAACTGTCATCATCCTAACCTGCCATCATAAGATGTATACTAATGATAAAATCAACATTTGTCCACTGATCTGGGCTATAGAGGCAATTTCTCTATGATTCAAATGATTTCAATCATTTTTATGATCTAAATCGCTGTACTTTCTGTTAAATTACAGTGTAGGAAGGGAGCTGAGGCAGCTCGAGCTGGGCCTCACGTCAGATTGCGCAATCCCCTGCACTCTGGCTTGAGCCCGCCTCCTTTGCTCACTCAGTGTATGCTACCAATGTAATGCTTTATTAAAATGTTTATACATTCAAGACATTTTTATTATATGTTCTCACTTTCCAAATAACATATAACATATTCCACGTATGTCTATCACTTATTTAGTGTTAAAATCTGACAAAGCCGCACTGAAAAGACATGAGGTGAGGCAGGCAGCAGTTCTGCCACACTGAAGAGGGCGCACCTGAGCTCACGGTTATTCTTGATCAGTGGTTGCTCTTCTTCTATGCAGTAAAGTTCAATAGCAGTGAATTTTGCTCTGAATGACTGTAAAATATATCATATCAGCTCAAAAAATTCTCAAAATTGGACTTTCAATCAAGACGCGAGTAAATAATGGACGACCAATGCCGGAGCTAAAGGACTGGCTTCAAAGGACGGGACAGAAGATCATTGCACTCGATCATTTCAGTAATATTCAAGTCATGTCAAGACTTCAATTACAAGTAACATTACTGTAAAGGTAAGACTATTGTGCAAATCCTGTGTGTGTGTTATGGCTTGTTTCCACTGAGTGGTACAGTACGGTACGGTTCGGGTCGGTACGGGTCACCTTTATCAAGCTTGCATTTCCACTACAAAGGGTACCCTTTTGGTGGGCGTGGTGTACTACAGAGAGTTTCAGTCGACGTCATTCAAGCTCGAATAAATGTCTATAGTAAAGCTGTACAGGTCGTTCACATTATATGAGAAGCTCTTCTAACAAAACAGATGCTTTAAACATATTAATACTTGTTTATAAATGTTTATTACTAACATTTCTATGAAGATGATTTGATTATAACTGCAGATCAATGACAGTGTGACAGCCTACTGTAACCTCTGCAATTATATCAAATAAATAAATAAATGCAACATATATGAACACATACAGACCCTTACAGTCTCCGATATGTTACTAATTACAGAAAAACTACACACAGCGGACATTTAGTCCTTATTTGAGTTCAAAAACAACACGCAACATATACAGTAGCCCACAGTCAGAGCTAACCTCTCATCTGTGTCTGTAATCTTCAGCAGCACATGTAGCCTCTGTTAGAGAGAATTTCCGTTATTCCGAGTTCATAATAGTCCAAAAGGTGATGATAAACATGGCAGATTGTTCAGGTTGCTGAAACTATTTGCTCCTGTCGGGAATCCTTGTAATCCTGTCGGGCTTCTCCTTTTTTCCGCGCTTCACTCTCGCGTTTGTCCTTTTCTTTTTTGAATGGATCAGATGTCAAAGACGCTTCATTAATCACACACGCACGTTATTATTATCAGCTCAAGAAGTTCGTTATATCAAATCTTGACGCGAACGCGGACTCCCTGGAGAAAGCGAAAAACCGCTCGCACTTTTAGACGGCCTCATAAAACAACAACAGGACACAGCAGATTCTTGGCTTTGTGGCTGTTCATCAAGACAACGACAAGGTTTGTTTTGAGCCCGGGTCATCCATGTATCGTTATTATATGCATATAATTGTCTCGGCTGTGCATTTAAAAGCATGGCGGCTCCATTGTTTTGATTCTGGCTAGCTCCACGAGATCGTGACGTATCTCTGTAAACCAATCAGCGTTCAGCTGCGCGTGTAGCTCCACCTTTTAGTACTCTTTTTTCGTCTTTGGTACCCTTTCGAAAGGGTGCCGAAAAAGTGGTACGGTACGGATTGGTTAGGTACGCTTTTGACAGTGGAAACGGCCATAAAAGCGTACCGAACCGATCCGTACCGTATCGTACCACTCAGTGGAAACGGGCCAAAAAGGAGAGAGAGAGAGAAAGAGCAAGCAAGAGAGAACGTGCGCATCTGTCTTGGTGCTGTTTGTTTGTGTGTGTGAATGAGAAAGAGAACTTGTTAGTCGCTTGTTATAGTTGTCTGTAGCATACAGCTGGGTGTTTTTGGAAGGCATATTTAATCGATATACATTTTACATTCTTCCTTGGCCCAATATGTACCTGCCATGTGTATAGAAACAAAGCTGATATGTTATATGAAGCACACTCAGCACTCAGTAGTTGGGTGGATTTGTTTGTACATATGACTTTTGACCTTGATAGTGTCAGTGCCTCACCAGTCACAAACCTCACTGCACATCACTGATTAGTACCAATTAAGCATTGAGTATTGAGTATTGTTGCTGACCACGTCCATCCCTTTATGACCAGTGAACCCATCTTCTGATGGCTACTTCCAGCAGGATAACGCGCCATGTCATAAAGCACGAATCATCTCAGACTGGTTTCTTGAACATGACAATGAGTCCACTGTTCCCGGATGGCCTCAACAGTGACCAGATCTCAATCCAATAGAGCACCTTTTGGGATGTGGTGGAACGGGAGATTCGCATCATGGATGTGCAGCCGACAAATCTGCAGCAACTGCGTGATGCTATCATGTCAATATGGCGCAAAATCCCTGAGGTATTTTTCCAGTACCTTGTGCCACGAAGAATTGAGGCAGTTCTGAATGCAAAAGGGGGTCCAACCCAGTACTAGTAAGGTGTACCTAATAAAGTGCCTGGTGAAAATGTTGGACAAGTTTTCGGATTGATTTTAAAATCCTGATTCTTGCGTACAAGGCCTTGAATGGTCTAGCACCACAATATTCATCTGAGCTTTTAATCCCGTACACCCCTAGCCGTGCTTTATGCTCGTTTTAACTCAAATCAAATCAAATCAAATCAAATCACTTTTATTGTCACATCATCAGCAGCACGTGTGCTATGATGAGTGAAAAGCTTAGGTGCTGGCTCCAGACAGTGGAAAATACAGATAGTGCAAATACAACAACAGTGCAAAAAACAGACAGTGCAAAATACAGACAGTGCAAATACAGCGACAGTGTAAAATACAGACAGTGCAAAATACAACAACATACTCACAAGAAAGAAACAAAACAGTGTAAATTTGGAAATGTGACAGTGATGCGTACGATGGATAGGTGTACACATAGTTGTAGGCAGTATTGTTTAAGTATGGATTGGTTAAAGTGCAGTGCATGCTACATCTTTATGGTGTGGGGTATGGGAGAGTTTGTGTGGGGTGTGTTAAGTGTTCATCAGCCTGATAGTCTGAGGGAAGAAACTTTCCTTCAGTCGGCTGGTGCGTGACCGAATGCTGCGGAACCGTCTGCCTGAGGGTAGCAGAGAGAAAAGTCTATGGCTTGGGTGGCTGGAGTCGCTGATGATTCTCTTGGCTTTCCTCATGCACCTCCTGGTGTAGATGTCCTGGAGGGAGGGAAGCTCACCTCCTACTACACGTCCAGCAGTTCGCACAATCCTATGTAGACCTTTGCGATTGCTGCTGGTGCAGTTCCCGTACCAGGTGGTGATGCAGCCAGTGAGGATGCTCTCCACAGTGCAGGTGTAGAACGAGCGGAGTATGTGGGGGCTCATTCCAAACCTCCTGAGGCGTCTGAGGAAGAAGAGGCGTTGTTGTGCCTTCCTCAACACTGCGTCTGTGTGAGCAGTCCATGTCAGATCCTCAGCGATGTGTACTCCAAGAAACTTGAAAGTGCTGACTCTCTCCACTGGTGTCCCGTTGATGGTTATGGGAGTGTGTTCATTCTTCTCTCTCCTGAAATCCACCACCAGCTCCTTGGTTTTGCTGATGTTGAGTGAGAGGTGGTTTTCCTGACACCACTGCGTCAGAGTGTGCACCTCCTCTCTGTAGGCCGTCTCATCATTATCTGTGATTAGGCCCACCACCGTTGTGTCATCAGCAAATTTAATGATGACGTTGGAGCTGTGTTTGGATGTACAGTCATGTGTGTACAGGGAGTACAGGAGTGGGCTGAGAACACAGCCCTGTGGAGCACCAGTGTTGAGGATCAGTGTGGATGAGGTGATGTTGTTCATTCTGATCACCTGGCGTCTGCTTGACAGGAAGTCCAGGATCCAGTTGCACAGAGAGCTGTGTAGGCCCAGAGCCTGGAGCTTTATCACCAGCTTGGCAGGCACTATGGTGTTGAATGCTGAGCTGTAGTCCACAAACAGCATTCTCACATATGTGTTTTTGTTTTCCAGGTGAGACAGAGCAGTGTGCAAGGTGAAAGCAATTGCATCATCAGTGGAGCGGTTGTTTCTGTATGCAAATTGCAGAGGGTCAGTGTTAGCGGGCAGTACAGAGCAGATGTGATTTTTAATCAGCTTCTCAAAGCACTTGCTGAAGATGGGTGTCAGTGCAACCGGACGCCAGTCATTCAAGCATGTGGTTTTAGCTGATTTCGGTATTGGCACAATAGTAGCTGTCTTAAAGCATGTGGGAACCACAGACCGAGAGAGCGAGAGGTTAAAGATGTCCGTGAAAACCCCCGCTAGCTGGTGTGCGCATGCTTTAAGTACACGTCCAGGGATGCCATCTGGGCCCGTAGCTTTTCGGATGTTCACGCGACGGAAAGATCTCGTTACATCCGCGACAGAAACAGTGAGTGTGCTGGCGGTTTCTGTATCGGCCGCGGGAGCGCGCTGTGTGTGCGCGCTGTCCTGGGTTTCAAAGCGGGCATAGAACGAGTTGAGCTCGTCCGGGAGAGACGCGGCAATGTTCACAGTGGTGGATTTATTACTTTTA
>CAIGQZ010032134.1:3870577-3889594 GCA_903798205.1 Danio tinwini
CACTCTTCAAAACTAGATTAAAGACCTATCTTTTTAGCAAAGCATACACTTAGTGCATTACATAGCGGTATGACGCATGATGTGCCCCACACACAAATTTGCTTCTTGTTTATATACCCTATGAACAGCAGCTGCGCTAATTATTCTTCTTATTCTGTATTTCCACCTGGGGGGTACTTATCTCGAGACCCTCAGACTATGCAGTGCCACTGATGCGATCCAAGACCAGCGATGAGACGATCCCAAGGTTCTGGACCAGGTTGTATCCTGAGCTGCTGCTATGGTAGTCATGATGAAGAGCATGATGATTCCTGTGATGCTCCAAGGACAGACGTGTCTTCGCTGAGGTCCAGCTACTGCGCCTAGACTGCAGCTCTGCACAAGACATTTGGCCATAGGAGAAATGTTCGTGCCCAACTGAGCCTGGTTTCTCTCGAGGTTTTTTAAATTCTTCACTTTCGCCAATTGGTGAAGTTTTGTCCTCGCCGCTGTCGCCACTGGCTTGCATGGTTCGGGATCTGTAGAGCTGCGATGGAATTGCTCTTCAGTGTTTGGACTCTCAGTAGTGATTATTAAACCACACTGAACTGAGCTAAACTGATCAGAACTTAAACACTGAAAACTGAACTGACACTGTTTCAATTCACTATAAACTTCCATGTGAAGCTGCTTTGACACAATCTACATTGTATAAGCGCTATACAAATAAAGATGAATTGAATTGAATGTACGTAGCGCGGTGCGTCCTCTACGTAACAATTTGTTAAAATCTATCAATTAAATGCAGTTTCTAGCGTTAACGGTATGTTGTAGCGAGGTTGTAAACAAAGGGAAATGCTGTTTAACAATTTAGATACAAATTATTATTCATCAGTCAAACGGTTGTAAACACTCACAATCTTCAGCAGCGCTGCAGGGTCTCTATATGCAGCGGCCTTCCCTGCGTTGAACATCTCAAATAACAAACTCGCAAAAGATATGAGAATGTTTCATATTACTTACACATGCTTATTCTGAATATATGTGAAAAACACTTGTCGGATTTTATTTTAGAGAGCAGGCGTGAAGTTCAGCTGTGTGCTCCTCATGACTACAGTTTTCATGAAGGATTATTCACTCAAAACTGAAAAATCTTTCTGTATTAATAACACTCCCATCATTATAACATTCAGAACACACATTTAGCAATTTGTTTATTTATTATTATATAGCAACTAAATTATGAAAATTATGAAATTAAAGCAATAGTCCAGGGATCTGGTCCCCGCGACTGGTCAGGGTGCTCTTGTGCCTTTAAAACACGCACGCGCGGCAGATGGGCACTCTAAATTCAGGTGAAAACTGGACTAGTGGATGATGTGAAGGCCAGCAGCCTAAAGGCTGATTTATACTTCTGCGTCAAGCGCACGCGTATGCTACGGCGCAGCACCTCATCATGGCCATCGGCGACGTTGACGCGCACCTCTCAAAAAATGTAACGCGTAGCGCAAGCTCTGTGATTGGTCGCTGACGAGTGTTGGCGGAGGTGAGAGCCGCGCGCCTGATGCAGCGAGTGTTTACAAGTGTGGAGTCCCATGAAGGAGCTCCGGGTGGAGACTGTTGTTTTGTGTTTACTTTATAATTAAAGTTGTTGCATGTCCGCCGATTCCCGCCTCAAAATGAGCAAATTTGAGCCACTTGTACATTAAGGAAGGGTTCCGAAAACACAAAACACCAGCGAAGAAACTCGACACAGAGAAACATAAACACCTATTGCCAGCTAGCGTTTCGCAAGTGTATTGCAGAGAAACAGAAACAGCGCGCAGAAGTATAAATGTATGGCTACGCACGAGGCTTTCGCCGTGGGTCATGCCGATCACTTGACGCAGAATTATAAACCAGGCTTAATTCATTACGTTTTGATTAACTAATTCTTTAAATACAACTCTCTTGAGCTCTAAAAGGAAAAAAACGCAGAAGAAATTTGCTGTTAAATTAATTTTAGCAGAAACGCAACTGCCAGTCATTTCGTTTTTCAGTTAGGGGATATGTAGCCTAATAACAATGTTTAGTTCACTGCACATTCCCACAGTAGTGTACACTATAATTAATATTTTAATTTATTATAATTAGTATTATTAATACTAGCCTATTAAAATGAATCTTATCGGTTGGATGAGGGGGTGGCTGAGGGGGATGAACGTGAGAACTGGAGGAGGAGGGGGGGGTGTTGTGTTGATGTCGCGGATGAAAGTGATCACATTGGGTTGGGCGTTTGCAGCCCTCACTATTATGTCGCCTCTATGCCCCTTTATATATCTATTATATATATTATATTATGCAACAGAATATTACTTGAAAATCATAACATTTCAATGTGTTATCTTAGTCACATCTGTACCAAGGCACACATATGAACATGATTTGTCTAATTGCGATAACATTACAAAAAGCTGCTTAGTGTTGTACGGTCTTTGGTAGCTCAGTTAGATAGGTAATAGAAGGTCTAGTGATGTGTCTTTTTTGCAAGTTCAAATCCCGTGTACGAGTTTTGTTTATTTAGCCTGATTTTTTTAAATTCTGTTTAGAAAAAAACAAGGGAAAGACTGCGATTTATAACGTAGGCTATTTAGCGGAAAATTCCCTGCTCAAAAATCCAGCTTAAGCCAGCCTAGGATGGTTGGCTGGTTTTAGCTGGTAAACCAGCCTGGTTTTAGAGGGGGTTTTGGCCATTTTCAGGCTGGTTTCCAGCCATTTCCAGTCTGGTCTTAGCTGGTCAGGCTGGGAGATGACCAGCTGAAGCCTGGTCTATACTTCTGCGTCAAGTGATCGGCGTAACCCACAGCGCAAGCGAGGCAGTGCAGTGCATTTATACTTGTGCACACTGTTTCTGCTTCTCTGCAATACACTTCCGAAACACTAGCTGGCAGTAGGTGTTTATGTTTCTCTGTGTCAAGTTTCTTCACTGGTGTTTTGTATTTTCGGAACGCTTCCTTAATGTACAAGTGGCTCAAATTCGCTCATTTTGAGGCAGGAACCGGCGGACGTGCAACAACTTCAATCATAAGGTAAACACAAAACAACAGCCTCCATCCGGAGCTCCTTCAAGGGACTCACACACTTGTAAACACTCGCTGCATCGGGCGCGCGGCTCTCACCTCCGCCCACACTCGTCGGTGCTTCCAAGCCAACCAATCACGCATACGAGTTACATTTTTTTAGAGATGCGCGTCGCGTAGGCTGCGCCGTAGCATACGCATGTGTTTGACACAGAAATATAAATTGGCCTTAAGACCAGCTTGCCCAGCCAAAATCAGCTATGTCCAGCTTAAACCAGGCTGGTCAAGCTGGTTTTAGTTGGTTTAAGCTGGTCATTTTCCAGCCTGACGAGCTAAGACCAGGCTGGAAATGGCTTGACACCACTCTAAAACCAGGCTGGTCGACCAGCTAAAACCAGCCAACCAGCTTAGGCTGGTTTAAGCTGGATTTTTCAGCAGGGTTATTGTAATTTAGAGCTATTCTGAGAAAATAGCAGCTCGTGTGTGACAACACGAGTCCATGGGACACAAGTTAACACTAGTCCAAAGGCACAGGTACACATGACTCTACAACTATGAAAAAAACATGGTTTGACCAACTGTCGAAACATTGTTTTATCATTCAGAGCTATTCTGAGAAACGTGAGTCCACAACCACAGCACAGCATATTTTGACTGATAAAGAGATTAAAACAAACCATTTCATAGTCCTGAATAGCTCAATTAGATAAGTTAAAGCTCGTGCTTAACCTTTTGACTACACGAGTTCGAATCCAGTTGATGACATATATTATAATTTTTTTTTTATTAATTTTGCTTATAGACTGTTCTGCTACACAGATATTAAAATCAGTAATGTTTACAATGACACTGACACCAAGTAATAAGAATCTTTATTTGGTATGGGCATGATTTGTTGCTGTGAAAAAGTGACGAATCTGCAAACGTGAATAGCTCACATCTGGAAAGGGTCACCAGTTAATACAGACACCAGTTAAACCGTAACACCGGTATGAATCCCGGTTGTGAACATGCATTGCTTCAGATCTTATAAACACAACCAAGCCTTAAAAATACACTCTGGACCACCTCTTTAAGATAAAAAAAAGATGCTTACACAATATTTCATGTGCATTTGAGATCTGCAAACATGAATTTTTTCCCCCCCTCAACAGCTGATTTTACACACAGATATAAACAGGGTCAAGTGTGAATGTGGTTTCACGTTATTATCAATGATCAGTGTGCTTATCAGAGCTTGACACATTTTGCTAATTTAACTTTCTTGCCAAATAAACATTCATCAGTAAGTAGGTCTGCTGTTTAAAGTTTAGTAAATAAAAAAAATATCAAGTATTTTTCTAAGTAGGACTTGTACTGGAGTAATATTTTATTAGGGTATCTGTACTTTTACTCAAGTCTCTAAGTGAACTTTGTCCACCATTGTTTATTACAACTTTTGAAGTGGCCTAAAGTTTTATCCTATAATTAATTTGTTACATACAGTCATGGATGGATGTCCATATTGGGCTTTTAAACGTTTCTCTGAACTGTTCAAATTCAGTGGATTGTTTCGAGTGATAATTTCAGGGTTTGTACAGTCCTGGAAAACCTGGAAATGTAATTTTGACATAGTATTTTCCAGGCCGGGAACATTTTTGTAACTACAGAAAAAGGCTCTACAGAGGTACTGTTAGTGCTAAAGGCTAATTTGTACTGTCTGAAGACACAGACATCAAGGAAGCAGCTAGCTTTGCATGTCGTGAATGCAAGAGCTCATTTAGGTAGTAGCCTACTACAGGACTGTCTGCTTATTTTAAGATTTCTATGTATCGAAGCGGAGAGTATATTAATTATCATCTTTATCAGGTAAACCTAGGTAGGCGTCCAGGAGGCATTCGAAACAGATGCCAGAGACACCTCAGCTGGCTTCTTTCGACGTGGAGGAGCAGCGGCTCTACTCCGAGCTCCTCCCGAGTGTCCTCACCCTATCCATAAGAGTGCGCCCTGCCACCCTTTGAAGGAAACTCATTTCGGCCGCTGGTATCCGAGATCTTGTCCTTTCGGTTATGACCCAAAGCTCATGACCATAGGTTAGAGACCTGGGGTAAGGACTTTCCTCCAACCTGGAGATGGCACACCACCTTTTTCCAGTGGAGCACCATGGCCTCTGACTTATAGGTGCTGATTCTCATCCCAGCCGCATCACACTTGATAGCAAACTGCCTCAGTGCATGCTGAAGGTCCATGTTCGATGAAGCCAACAGAACAACATCGTCTGCGAATAACAGAGATGAAATCCTGTGGTCCCCGAACCAGACCCCCTCTAGCCCAAGGCTGCGCCTTGAAATTCCATCTATAAAAATTAGGGACAGTTCTAATACAAACAAAACAGGTACAGAATTACGAATCTTCTTTGATATATGGTGTAAATTGCAAAAATACTGACTTTCCTCGACGTCTCCCATTCAGTTTTTTACTTCCTGCCCTCCGTCTGAATTTCGCATGTCATCAGAATCAAGTGAGTGAAAACAACCTATACAGTGAACCAGACTCTGTCCAGAAATTTGTGTGTTCAATGGAACAGGTGTGTGAGAGGTGCATCATAGGATTTGTAGTCCACATGGTGGCAGGTTTGTAGCCCGAGTAAAAGTGAATGATTTCCAGTGATCTGTAAGCCTGTATTGTTGGTAACTGTGGCATAGAGATTACATGAAACGTTAGGTCATGAATATTTACCTGAAAGTTTTGCAAAAGTCATGGAATTTATAGTAGTAAATATGTGTATGAACCCTGTTGTCTGACACAAACAGAACCAATGTTTTGAGGCTGAAGGTTTAATTTATTTTATGTTATCTGAAATCCACATAGGACCAAAATTACCCCTACAGGCTGTAAATTAACAATAATTTAAGTACGATCATTTACAAAATTGGACAAATTTGCGTCTTCATATAAAGAGAGTGGTAATGGAGGCCTGTGATGGGTTTCATAGATTTTTATTGTTACCTTTAAATCCTGTTGTAACATGTGCTTGTTTTTTTTTTTCTTTTACCTTTGTTTCCCAATTGTAGTTACTTCAAGTAGTCGACCCTCTGCTGGGGATTTATCCAATTCAAATGAAAACACACACACACACACAAAAGGTGTGTGTTATTACATTACAAGCAATCTGAAAAAATTGTGACTAGGGTGGACAGTACAGCTGCCAATCGTACACATCAGGGGTCACCAATCTCGTTCCTGGAGGTCCGGTGCCCTGCAGGGTTTAGCTCCAACTTGACTCCACAAACCTGCCTGGGTGTTTCAAGTATACCTAGTAAGACCTTGATTAGCTTGTTGAGGTGTGTTTGATTAAGGTTGGAGCTAAAATCTGTAGGACACCGGACCTCCAGGAACAAGTTTGGTGATCCCTGGTATACATAGTTTATTTATTCATTCATTCATTTCCCTTCGGCTTAGTCCCTTTATTCCCCTGATGAAAAATACAGCTTAAACCAGCCTAAGATGGTTAGCTGGTTTTAGCTGGTCAACCAGCCTGGTTTTAGAGGGGTTTTGGCCATTTCCAGGCTGGTTTCCAGCCTGGTCGTAGCTGGTCAGGCTGGTAGTTGACCAGCTAAAACCAGCTTGACCAGCCAAAACCAGCTATGTCCAGCTTAAACCAGGCTGGTCAAGGTAGTTTTAGCTGGTTTAAGCTGGTCATTTACCAGCCTGACCAGCTAAGACCAGGCTGGAAATGGCCAAAACCCTTCTAAAACCAGGCTGGTCGACCAGCTAAAACCAGCCAACCAGCTTAGGGGTGGTTTAAGCTGTTTTTTTCAGAAGGGTGATCAGGGGTCGCCACAGCGGAATGACCCCCCAACTTATTCAGCATATGTTTTACGCAGAGGATGCCCTTCCAGCCGCAATCCAGTACTGGGAATCATCCATACAAAATCACATTTACACACATACACTATGGCCAATTTAGTTTATTCAATTCACCTATAGCGCATGTGTTTGGACTGTGGGGGAAACCGGAGCACCCGGAGGAAACCCACGCCAACTTGGGAAGAACATGCAAGGACACAAACTCATCTTGATCGTTCAGTGTTTTCGTGAATGCGTTTTCCTCAACATCCTTATTCATCCTCGTTGTCCTGTGTTTTCCAGCTTGTCTGCCTGTTCCTGTCATCTTCAGCCAGTGTCCTCCATCTTCATCACAGTATAGTTCAGTTCTGTGTTCAGCGGCGAACGTGAGCTCTGTGACTCTCTCCTGGTTTAAAGGAAGCAGTTTATTATCCAGCATCAGCGTGTCTGACTTTAGCATCAGTCTCTCTCTGCCTCTGGCGGTGGATTATCAGGATGGAAACGCCTACAGCTGTGTGCTCAACAACTCCTTCACTGCCCAGACTCAACACCTGGACGCTGGTCAGCTCTGTTCAGGTGAATCTGTGTTGATATCAGTGATTATTCATGATGATGTTAGCATTTATCTCCAGAGCTGATCTGAGTTTCATGGGTTTATTCCTCAGCGAGAGGTTGTCAGACTGTGGAAGCTGTGATCCGGTTGGTCGTCGCTGGGCTGGTGGGCGTGGCCGCGGCAGCTGCTGTTGTCGTTCTGCTTTATGACATCAGATCCAGACGAGCTGAACGACACCGAACACGTGTTTCCACAGCAGCGACGGGGAGCTCGGTTTATTATACCAACTCTGAATTTTGACTCTCAGCAATATGAACAATACTTTTTTCAATAAATTTTGTTGTGCCTAAAAATGCACAGATCTATAACTATGTCACGCTTATTTAAGACTAAATGTGTTGGACATGTTTACATATTATTATGTGGATTTGTCTATTTAAACACACCCAAAACCTAAACAATCCAATTCACACTTCTTCAAGTCGCATGTACAAAATGGCGTCTCGTTATCTCTATGAAGCGCGTCTGATAGTCAGTCAATGTGAGTCGATTGATTTGAGGGTTGCATAGGAAGCGCAACAATGCACGGCTGTAATGTAAAGAAAGCTGCTGTATTTATGTTTATTTTAAAGTTTTTTCAAGTCTATCCAAGTCAAATCATTCTGCTAAACTGCCCTTCACATTTAGGAGCAAGGGGCGCCCCCTGGTGGTTCAGCAGTATAAAGGAGGATCAGCTGTTTGATGATGTTTATTGCCATCCTTCAAAGAAACATTACAAATGTGGGAGAAATATGGGAAAGCACTAGGGATGGGTGATACCACAATTTTTCAATGCGATACGATACCGATACATTTTTGCGATATCGATACCACTTTTTATTAGTATTAGTATTTTAATTTAATTATTATTATTATACTATACTACTATTTGTCGTTTACTATGTGTATATATATATATATATCAGAATTATTAGCCCCCCTAAATTATTAATTAAATATTTTCCAAATGATGTTTAACAAATTCAGGAAATTTTCACATTATGTCTGATAATATTTTTTCTTCTAAAGAAAGTCTTATTTGTTTTATTTCGGCTAGAATAAAAGCAGTTTTAAATTTTTTTAAACCATTTTAAGGACAGAATTATCAGCCCCTTTAAGCTATTTTTTCCCCGATAGTCTACAGCAGTGGTTCTCAAACTTTTTTTTTTACCAAGTACCACCTGAGACAAAAAAAAAAAAAATTGTACCACCATAATGATTAGTATTGAAATACAGTAGCGTAGTGGGCCTATTCAAGCAGCTACAGCTCTGCACAGTTCAAAATAAGGCAGATTAATTACTATTATTAAAATGATGTATTATTGTCAGCCACTTTAAACATTATAAATAGTTTGAACATTAACTGTGCTTGCAGACAAAACCAAAAAAAAACTTCAGTTTAAATTGAAATGTGCGTTTAAAAGTTAATTAAAAATGGCACTGTTCTTAAAAAGTCAAAAGAAAACCTGCTGCGCTTGTATTAATGTATAGCTTATTCATCAAAACCTGGAAATGTTGCATGGACCTGACGAATACAGGATATATGTCATATATACAATTTTTTATACATTTTAAAATATAAGCTGCATGTAGATGACATATTTGTATATCTTTAAAACCTGAATATTAACTTGTATTTTAAATATATGATTCAAAATTACATATTCAAATTAGAAATCAGATCTGCTGCTCGTCATTTATGTCTGTCAGAAAAGCGAGTGATTAAATGCATATGTGCATGACCAATTCATACATGCTGCTTTTCTGTGAATTGGAGCGAATGATATCATTTTAAGTGAACTGCGAAGTAACCGCGCACCGACCACTGTTTTTAAGCAGACTCGGGTGCAGTTCGCGGTCCCTCCATCCGTGCGCACGGAGACTAACTTTAACTACATTCTACCTCTAAGCTTCAAGCATGGCAAAGTCGCTTGAGTCTATGTTCTGTGTCTCGCGCCATTTGAATCACATCCAAATTAATTCGCTTAAATCTGAGGTAACAAACTAAACCGAAAGCCACGCTGCTTTACAAAACAAATAAATTTATATGTCGAAAACATCAGCCTGATCTCATGAAGAAACATAAGTATTTTACGTTTTGTTAGTTTAGTGGCTAGTTTGTATGAATTCGTATGAGTTCAGTCGTACGAAAATGTACGATTTAAAAAAAGGGGCGTGGCACCTAACCCCAACCGTCATTGGGTGATGAGCAAATCGTACTAATTTGTACGAATTACATCGTGCGAATTCATACGAATTCACACGCGCCTCTGGCTCTGCGTCAAGCAGATTGATTTTTTTTAACATCTGATGACGCGATGCACTAAAGTAAACATTTTAAGCACACCGGTTAGGGTTAGGAATTGTACGCTTGTCATTCAGGGAACAGCCAATGCTGTCTGATCACATCAGTATCATACGCGTCCAAGGGTTAAAAGTGTGTTCATTTTATTCTTTTATTATTTAGCGATTCTTTCGCGTACCACTGAAAGGAAGCCCACATACCACTTTTGATACGCGTACCACAGTTTGAGAACCACTGGTCTACAGAACAAACCATCGTTATACAATAACTTGCCTAATTACCCTAACCTGCCTAGTTAACCATAATTAACCTAGTTAAGCCTTTAAATGTCACTTTAAGCTGTATAGAAGTGTCTTGATAAATATCTAGTCAAATATTATCTACTGTTATCATGGCAAAGATAAAATAAATCAGTTATTAGAGATGAGTTATTAAAACTATTATGTTTAGAAATGTGTTGAAGAAATCTCTTCGTTAAACAGAAATTGGGGAGAAAAATAAACGCTAATAATTCAGGGGGGCTAATAATTCTGATTTCAACTGTATATACAGTTATATATAAGAAGGACGGTTTGCTATAAAACTCTCCTATAATGTCTTTTGTCAGACATGGAGACTGAGCAGAGGAACACTGGGCATCTTGTTTTTCTTCCGCTTCTTCATAAGTTTCAGGGTGTGTTGCCTGTAAGTGTTTATATAGGCGGCTTGTATTGTTGCTGTGTACGACTTTCTTATAACAAATATTGCTCGTGCAGCACTTTCAGCTGGTTAGCACCACAACATGCTGCATTACGTCTCTGCCATCGTGTCATTCCGTAATGCAGATGTGTGCGACTTGCGTGTGTTTTGTGCGTAAGTTATCTGAAAGGCACATGATCGCTCACTTCACGTTCTGCCACAGATTGATTGGTGTAACGTCTTATTTACAAAGCGTCACTGACAATCCTGTACACAGCGCTAAAACATTTAGTTATTCAGAATTTCTAAAAATAAAATTAAAATATCGATACTTAAAAAAAATATCGATACCAAATTAAAAGCTTCTGATATATCGATATTTGAGCATCAATGTGCACATCCCTAGAAAGCACATTAATGTGACGATAGTGGAATAGAATGATAAGGGTTGGATCAAATATAGACAAACCCAATATTGTTGTTGATGTGTATTAAATTTTAATGACACTTTTAAACACAAACCGCTGAGTTTCTCCATATTTGACTTAATGTTTTGTTAAAAGTACACAGCATTTTAAAGTTTAGAAATCTAAAATCTATTTAATTTAGTTTTTTTAAATCAACCCTGCATGAATGTTTTGCCTTTTTTTTATTAACTTTATCCTCACCACTGTCACCACCGGCTTGCTTGGACCGTGACTTGTGGAGCTGCGCATCGATGGATTTGTTCTTCATTGTTTGGATTTTCAGCAGTGAAATTAAAACCACACTGAACTGAACTTCAATTTTGAAATTTGGACTTTACTAGAACTTCTATGTTAAGCTGCTTTGACACATTTTACATTGTTAAAGCGCTATAGGAATAACAATTAATTGAATATTAACCCAGATCTTAAATTCAAACACGGATCCATCTCCAACTGCTGCAAAAGCATGAAGTCTCTCTGATATTTTAAGAACTGGTATGAAATAATATAATATAGATACCTGTAACGTGAAGTGGGTGCTGACAACAGAGGTGTGGATCCAGGCAGCGGTCAACACAGGGGCAACCAGATGTACACAGGAAATCCAGAGTCGTAGACAAATATCAGGCGAGTGGTCAGAAAGAAGGCAGGCAGCAGACAGGATTAAACAGTAAAACAAAGCGAGGGTCAAAACCGACAAGGCAAGGGAAATGCGTTGTAATGTTCACACAAGACTCAGCACTGAAGTGTGTGTGTGTGTGTGTGTGTGCGCGCGTGTGCTGTTTATAAAGTCCATCTACCCACATAGCAAACAAACTTTACCTAAATGTGGCCTCATTATGGCACTGCTGGCGTGTTGCCGGCACTGGCATGCATAATGTCAGCCGATTGTGCAATGATGGCACTGCATGCATGACAGCAAACTACATTTGGGACAAATGTGGATGAGAGGTGTGTGGCCCAGATCAGTGTAGCGATTGTTCACATTGTTTAGGTAACATTAGGCTGGGTTATGGCTCAGTTTCTGGTTAAATTATAAACTTCCCACATAGCAACTGTTTTTTGGCCCAGCTCTGGGTCACTCAATAACTTTTCCCTCGGCCCAAGTACCGCAAAGAATGACGGTCCTGAAGTGGCCCATAACTGGATTAAAGACAAGGGCCACACATGGGCAATAACCGGCCTGAATCTCAGCCAATTTATTACCCTTAACTGGTCCTGAACTGGGTCAAAACAGGTTTATTATTGGTACTGATTCACAGCTATAAATTAACCATATCAAAAACCCCAAAAACTAAGCCATAACCCAGCCTAATGTTACCTAAACAATCTGAACAATCGCTACACTGATCTGGGCCACACACGTCCCATCCACAACTGGCTCAAATGTAGTTTGCTGTCATGCATGCAGTGCCATCATTGCCATGCATGGGCCACATTCGACTGACATTATGCATGCCAGTGCCGGCAACACGCCAGCAGTGCCATATTGAGGCCACATTTGGGCCAAGTCCGTTTGCTATGTGGGTTGCAGCTAAAAATCGGTAGCAATAATAAACCTGTTTTGGCCCAGTTCAGGGCTAGTTAAGGGTGATAAATTGCCTGAGATTCAGGCCAGTTATGGCCCATATGTGGCCCTTGTCTTTAATCCAGTTATGGGCCCCTTCAGGATCGTCATTCTTTGCGGTACTTGGGCCGAGGGAAACGTTATTGTGTGGCCCGGAGCTGGGCCAGAAAACATTTGCTATGTGGGTAATCAGTTCATGAGCAGCTCCCAAGTGTGAGTGTAATTAAAGGAGACTTGGAGCAGGTGTGTGAGTGTGGTGCATGACAGGACTTGTAGTACATATGGAGACAGGATTGTAGTCCATGTGAATGTGACTGTTCTCCAGCAATCTATGAGTGTTAGATTGCAGGTGATCATGACAATACTATTTTATCTTTTGACTAACACTGTGATAGCAAATCTCCAGGACATTCAGGCTCATGTTCACCATCTCCACCTTATTCTCAAAATTGCAAGACACTTGGAGCAGTCAGAACACTAATAAAATTATGTTTGCTATTTGTTCAAATGGCTTCTTTTTAAATGAGCAGAAACAACATAATTATTGTTGTTTATTATAACATAATTATAATTTAATCGTTTTATGTTCAATCCACTTAAACTTGTAAAGACTAATAAGTTAACTTTATTCCTTCATGTTGTATCAACACAAATCAATTGAAGAGCTGCTGAACACTGAATGCTGATAAACAGCATTTAGGGCTGAATTAACTTGTCTTGTATTAGGAGTTCAATGAGGACAGAAAGAGCAGAAACAGGAGACGAACTGATAATAATAAATGAACAGGCTTTTATTGGAATATTAATCACATTATACATGACACATTTCAGTGTGTTCTTCATGCACTCCATCTGACCAACACAACTATAACAATCATTATTATTATAATAAACCGTTCACAGCAACCCATAAAACATTGAATGTGAGATATTAACTCTGATCGCACATCAGTGGAGAAAACGTTGCATAACACACTACAATCATAAGACTAAACAATGCAAAAGCATTAGAAGATGCACAAGTAATAAGAAATAATTATATACTAATTAATAGATGATTAAATGTTAACAATGTAATAAATGATTAGCAATACATGAACGAATTAAACCAATAAACTACTTAACTATTAATTGTAAATGATTCAGTGATTATTAATGAGAAATAATATATAAATGAAAACAAATAACAACAAAAACCTCAGTGTATTTTTGCTTTCCTTGAAGAAACACAGTTTACTTCAATAATCTCTAGAATCTGCATGTGTGTCTATATATATATAATATATATATATATATAGTCAAAAATTGAGTTATTGACAAATTCTTATTAAATAACAACTTATTTACCTTATGGGATGTTTTTTTTAGAAGTTGTTTACATTTTAAGATGTTTTATTTAAAGAGCCCCTATTACACATTGAAAAGAGTCATATTTTAGTTTTATGGGTCTCCAACAACATACTGATATGTATGCAAGGTCAAAAAACACGTTCATGGTCTTATAATATGCATTTATTTTTAACTAATTATCCCAGCGACTCCCATATGAATCGTTCAGCGATTCATTTGTTCCCAAACCCCTGCTTAGTGCGAAGCTAATCTGCACTGATTGGACCAATGACAGCCTGTTGCGATTGGTCGACAGCGTTCAGTGCGAGACAGTAAAATGCCCAGCATGGTTTATCAAGCCCCCGGGTCGCCAACATTGGTATAGGATCCGATCGCAGCGGATGCCCGAAACATGCTTCAAAGTAAACTTACTAACACCACAGTAAACAGTACCTGCTTCTCAACAGTGTTATTCAGACACCTCAGTGCCGAAAGCAGTGCAGTTAAACACAAGCTTATTGCTTATGTTAAGTATGACACACATTCAGTTTTAATCCACACAGCAGCAAAAGCTGAACTATTCTGAACCTTGACCGCTGCACGTGTGCGGGATCAGCTAACGGTGGCCATAGCAACGACAAACGGCAGTGGAACGTTGCATTAGACATGATATGAGAATATAAAGAGTTAACCTGATACAGTACACGCGGTTACTAGTAACAAAACATGTAGATCATTTCTATTTGCAATCATTGCTGTGGCACCTCGTCCGTGAACAGCTATATGTTCTAAGTGCTTACCTGTACTCTGCTTTTCTAAACGATCACATCCCCAGCCGGGAGGTTGTAGCATCCTCTGTCCTCTGACAAGATATCTCTGTGGGCTCCCGCTCTCCATTCGCAAGCCTTTTCCAGGGTTCAGCAGCCAGCCGGTGTACCTAATAATTTGTCCTTATTTTGCCTGCACCCCTGGTGTCGTCTGTCCATTACAAGATGGAGGCAGAAACTAAGCGTGCAGATTTCTAAACGACTCCTTTCCCTCACACTTCCAATAATATCCAGGTAAACACAGCGTCTTCATGAGCGTCTTGCTGCTGTGTTAGTGGGCGGGGCCGCAGGTTTGAATTTTGCCGGGTCTGCGCGCGCAACCACTATGTTTCACGACGATGTCACGCCGAAACGGCTGAAGATTCGTTATCAAGACGATTCATTTAAACCACTATGAGTCGACTCTTTTATAGATGAATCAATAGTTTTAAAAACTGTCCACTTTCAGATTTAAGCTTTAGCTGGATATTTCACTTCACTAAGAGCTGTGTTACACACTACATGGAAGGTCATTTTCAAAAACCCATAATAGGGGCTCTTTAAAAAACAAATGTTACACACATACTGTTTGCTATAAAATGCAAAAACTTTGAAGCTCAATATCTCAAAATCATTCAGAACGCAGACAGAACCTTATAATTCCAAGGTGAAGAGATATATATATATTCTTTTGAATTAGCATCATTGCACCTGTTTTATAATTAAAATCATTGCCAATAAAGCAAATGAAAAAGGAAAAGGAATTTAAGCAAAACTATAGAGATTACTGATGTAGTCCCTTAGTTCACACGATGGAAAAAGCTTATAAAAACATGCTTATTGTCAGTGTTGACTATTCTGGCCGTAGAGAAAAAGTAAAAAGTTACATAAAAACATTGCTTACTTTTTCATTTAAATAATCTATTCCCCATCTAACCAGGGCCAATGGAGCAAATGATTTATCTCTGCTTGTTTTATGTTCGTAGTTCTTCAAACGCTCAGGGATCGCTCCTCCTGTGGAAACTTTACTGATCATCTCTGCATTTTTCCTAACCTCCATTAAAGACTGAATGCGATCTGTAAATCCAGGCTTGGCTTCTTGTTTCTCAGCCTCAATCATCAGATCGATGTAGTCAGGGGTGGACAAAGGATTGGGCTTGAGGGCGATTTCCTGAAGACGCTCCAAAGACTTCTGGGAGTCCTCAATTAGTCCAGTGACAATATCCTGAACAACCTCGAGCTCATATTCAAGCTTTTCAAAGATCTTTTCTTTGGTCATGACCTCTCCGTGTGCTGCTTCAAATCGCTTTTTTAATTCATGATAGGTTTCCTTTCTCTTTTCTTTGACATAATCCCATTTATATTTCTGATTGAAGTGAACATTCCAGACACACTTTCCAGGACAGACCGTACACTTTCCATCTTTCATGGCAATGCACTTGTCTTTATCTCTGTCATTTGGAATCCCACATGTATCATGACATGTGTAGTGACACGTTTGACAGTTGGTCAAAAAGTAGCCAGTGTTGTTTTCAATCTGTTTTGGTACAGTTACTTCTACTTCATACTCAAAATCCTTGTTTGCCTCCATCTCAGCCTTGTTTTGTTCCAGAGCAGCTCTTGTCTTCCTAATTTCATCCAATTTTGTCAGACCAGCATTGATCTGGGGCTGCAGGCCTTCCACAAGCACCTCGAGCTGCTTTCTCTCATCGAGGACCTCTCGTGTCAGAATTAAACTCTTGGTTTCCATCTTGTTGAGGGATGCAAAGAATTTTTTCATGCTGGAAATTCCCAGCTTCCAGAACATTTGGTCAAAGTTTTCACATTCAGAGTCCTCGTCCTCTGCTGATTTATTATTGTGTGCAAACACAGCAGAGTTGTTGAACTTGAAGTGAAGCGGCTCTCCAGACTCATCTGTAGAACAGGGAACCTCAGAGACTTTGATGGCCTCGAGAACTGGAGGTTTTTTCCCATCGGCAAAGGTGACCATCACCATGATGTTTTCAGCAATATCTTTCCCAAATATAGAGAGAATGGAGTCAAATACATATTTCTGTGTGTGTGTCAGACGGGCAAGTGAAGCCTGAACTACAAAACACACGGCATCAATGCAGTCGATTCCTCCACGGGCAGAGAAAAACTCCTGAATCTGAGCTGTGAGTTTCTGGTCTTGTTTAATTCCTCTGGTGTCTCCAAAGCCCGGTGTGTCCACAATGGTCAGAGAATATGGAACCCGGAAACCATCCATGTGATTAATCTGATATGCTGTGATCTCTGATGTCTGACTTTCAGCCTGGGATTTCTGCTGTCCTTCATCTATCAGCACAAATCGGAAATCATCTTCCCATTTCACTCCCAGTATGTAGTTGATCATGCTGTTAATGAGAGTGGTTTTTCCTGCACCGGTGGCTCCGATCATCATAATAGTCTTGTTCTCTTTTGTGATGTTTTTCCCAAATGTACATCTTTTGCAGAATCCATCTCTGTTCTGCCAAGTTTCCTCCAGCTGGAGTTTAAAGATGGGCAGGGCTTCATTGCTGCCATCTGCTTCACTGCTCCAGTTGTTCTTTATTTCATGGGCAATGCTTAAGGACTTTTCACAGCTTTGGCCTTTCTGTGCAGGGTTGCTTTTTGTCTTTTCTCTTGATGGTTTCTCTGCTGGTTTAAAGAAAAAAACAATAATAATTACTTTCTAATATAAATACATTATGGAAATGATGGGTTTCCCCTGTTCAAAGTTTAAACTGTACTACCTATAGACATTTTATCTATCAACATCTATAATTTTAGGTTGAGAGGTTGAACATAATAATAAATATTAATAACAATACGCACAGTAATCATTGAAATTGTATAATATTAATAATAATAATGGTAGATAAAGAGAAACAAAAACTGACATTTGTAAAACCTTATGTAAAAAGTTTCATATACTGACCTCTACATGCACACTTTCAACCATAATTAGTCAATGCAAATCACCTCTAAACTGCCATACATATTTAAATGATCCACAAATTTATGTTTTTTAATAGGGCTGCCACAATTCCTTGGTATAATTGATGTCGACAATGACAATGTCACTACACACTGAGGACTTGTAACAACAATAATTCAAAGTCTTAGCTTTTAGTTGAGAGTTCATGAAAGAGATGGGGAAATCCGTTGCAGACGGAAATCGCAGAGATGCTGGAGCAGGAGAAACGATGGAGCATGAATCGGGTGAAGCTCAGGGTGTGAGTATCAGGACCGACAGTGGAAGGGTGAATGAAGGTTCTCTTTATAGTGTGTGCGTGTGTGTGTGTGTGTCTGTGTGCAGGTGATGTGATTAGTAATCTGGTGATTCTGGATGATTCCAGCGGCTGCCTGACATTACCCCCTCTTCTAGGGGCAATTCCTGATGCCCTAAACCAGCGCCTTCCACGACTTCTAGGTGCCGGCCGGTCTGGGTGGGTTTGATCAAATTCCACCAGAAGAGATGCATCCAGGACATCTGCTCTGGGCACCCAGGATCATTCCTCGGGCCATACCCCTACCAGTCAATCAGGTATTCATGTAGGTTACCCTAGCGTCGGGAATCCAGGATCTCCCTTACAGTGTAAATTGGTTTGGGTTTCAGGATGTTGGGAGGAAGGGGCACTACATCAGCTCCAGAAGGTTCTGTGGTGGGAGACGAACAGGGTTTAAAGAGTGATACGTGGAATGTGTGAAGAATTCTATACCTAGGTGGAAGTTGGAGCTGATATCGTAATCTACCTCAGGATCTTGTAAGGACCAATGTAGCGGAATGTAGATGGTTGAATGAATACTTGTTAAAGCATCTCAGACACATAGTCTTCCATTGCCTTGCGCTCCGGGATGGACGGGGGATAGATTCTTCTTTTGGTAAGATTAGTGCCAGGCAGCAGGTTGATCGCATAGTCCCATGGCTGATAGGGTGGTAGTTTGGGTGCTGCCTGCTTACTGAAGACATCCTGGAATGCTAAATAATTAGGTGGGACTTTCTGTGCGCACTGGGCTGAAGGGCTCTCGATGCTGTTAGCAGCTACGGGGAGAAATATAGACACGGAGACTGGGGGCTTCACGGGTACATTGCAATTCTCAATACAGTTCTTACTCCAATGTAAATTTTCACTCTGTTTGCTCCTGATCTCTGGAGAATGATGTGCCACCCAGGGGTGTCCCAGGATGATATTAACAGTGGATTCCTCCAGTACCAGAAAACTTATCTCTTCTTGATGGAGGCAACGGATCTGAAGGGTTACCATGGGGGAGCGATATTGTACCTCATAGTTGATGTTGACGTAGACGGGGTAGTTGGAATTGTTCCAGACAGGACTGAGAGATAGTTACCTGAAGATCTAGAATTTATTAGGGCTGAGTCAGTTTGAGAGAACATAGGCATGA
>CAIGQZ010032134.1:3895193-3917808 GCA_903798205.1 Danio tinwini
ACTGCCTGATTGAGAAACAATATAAATTAAGTCTCAGACAAAACAAGAAATGACATTGTTCTGTGCCATGTCTTTGAAATATGTAAATTTATTGTACCCCAGTATTTTTAATTTAGTTCGCTCGACTGCTGCTCCTGATGGGGCTTATGTTTAAACAGACTTTCATCTTGTTTTACAATTGAATAACTAAATAAATGCTTAAGTCTATTTAACTGATTATATTTTAATTAAAGGACATTATATAGGATATCAATTATGTAAAAGGAACCTTCATTCAATTATTTTCCTTCAGCTTAGTCCCTTACGTCTTTGAACTGTGGGGGAAACTGGAGCACCCTGAGGAAACCCACGTAAGCACAGGGTGAACATGCAAACTCCACACAGAAATGCCAACTGACCCAGCTGAGACTGGAACCAGTGACCCTCTTGCTGTGAAACCCCAGTGCTAACCACTGAGCCACTCAGTGCCCCTAAAAGGAACCTTAGAAAGTTTAAAAGCGGCAAAAAACACTTCTGTGCATGTAGCCTAATAAAACAAATAATTTTTGCAGTGCCATTTTTATTATTTTATTTTTCTCAATAAACATCCCTAAAACGATGTTTAAATAATAAAAGGTACTTTATTACATATTACAATTTTGATAATATACTCACCACTTTGAGCTTTTCCTGTGGTTGAAGACTGAGGACTTTCTGTACTGGGTCCCGGGTTGTCCTTACTAAAGCTTTCCCCTTCTCTCGTACTGTCCTGAGTTTCACAATCAGTCATAGTAGCGTTTTGTCCTTTGTCACACATATTGACTTGCAACTGCTGTTGAAAACAAATGAATATAATAAAATGTATGTTAAATGACTGGTTTAAATATGGAAATCAAACTGTAATCATAGGCCATTTACACCTACTATTGATATCACACCTGGGGCCCATTTCAGAAAGCAGGTTAGGTGAAAATTCTGAGCGGTTTAAAACCGCATTCACATTAGAGTTTGAGCATGTGAAATTCTGTCATACGGCACTGAGAAAAGGGGCGGGATCAAACAAGATGATTAGCCATTAAAAAATGCAAGCAACTGGTCCATATTTAAAAAAAATTTGTCCAGAGATGTCATGTTTTGATCTTCGATTGGTCTCACGCAGTCACACGATGCAATTTTGCAGGTCAGAGTTCACCCAAGCTTGAACTTTCCAACACAGCGAACTGGGAAACTTGTTGTACAACCTTGCATTTCTGGTCTGTTGCATTAGCATGTGTAGGAATCGAAGTCTATTGTTCTCAAACTCTAATGTGACAGTGGCTTAACCCTGAAAAGTGGGAAACTCTGGGTTTTCAGTTTGTCGCTTGGATAATGGAGTAGTATTTTTCTTTGAGAGCTGCGTGTTACTGTTTTTCTTGTGAAGAAAGGATTGACAGAAATGGATTGCTAAAAGCAATAAAGCTAAGAAAAGGTGTATTGTTGTCTATTATATATTGAATTTACAATTTAGCATTTACATTTGCTGCAGGCAAGTACTGAGATATTGAAAACTAATTTACGTTTTCTAGTTTGCAGCCTGCTGGTGTCAAGTTTCCAGGCTGTTCTCTATTTTGAGCTTTTCCTGTGGTTGAAGACTGAGGACTTTCTGTACTGGGTCCCGGGTTGTCCTTACTAAAGGTTTCCCCTTCTCTCCTCGTACTGTCCTGAGTTTCACGATCAGTCATAATAGCACTTTGTCCTTTGCCACACACCTTGACATGCAACTGTAGTTAAAAAACACATCAAATTGATATAATAAAATTGATGTTAAACAACTGGTTAAAGCTGCGGTCACACTAGAGTTTGTGCATGCAAAATTCTGTCGTATGGTGCTGCGAAAAGAGGCGGGATTAAACAAGATGATTAGGCATTAAAGAAAGCAAGCGATTGGTCCATATTTTAAATTTCTGTCCAAAGAGGTCATGTTTTGATCCTCGATTGGTCTCACGCAGTCAAGTGATGCAATTTCGCAGGTCAGCGTTCATCAAGCTTGAACTTTTTAACGCAGCGAACTGCGAAACTTGACGCATGACCTTGCGTTTTCGGTCTGACGCATTCACGTGCGTATGAATGGAAGTCTATGGGGAGAAAAGTCCAGTGTGACTGCAGCTTTAAATATGGAAATCAAACTGTAATCATAGACCATTTACACCTGATATCACATCTGGGGCCCATTTCAGAAAGTAGGTTAAGTGAAAACATTTCAGGTTACACATGTAACCATGGTTCCCTGAAAGGAACAAGACTCTTTAGGTGACACAATGGGATACAGTCTCTCTCTTATAACCTCTTGAAGCACAGGTGAAATCAATCCAATGTAATTGGTGGGATGTAGCCATGCGTATGACATCAGACACGGAGGTATAAAAGCACTGTTTTAGTAAACAACTTCAGCTTATACCTGTACTTTCAGAATTTCTAAATCAGTTAGGCAATAAATTGACTCGGTTTTCTTTCCTGAATGTTTACTGAATTTTCAAACAGCATAACAATAAACTCCGTTATTGCCATTTATTATTGCTCCGTCTTTCTTTCTTTCACTTTCCTAATTCGTAACATAACTTAAACAGTCCATTACAAACAAAAGAGTATGGGTGAAATCAACAAATGTACACAACTAAACATATCAACATATTTAAACTGTACATGAATTAGAGCAATATTAAATTATATTAAATCAAATTATGGCTTTTACATACCAGCCCCTAATTGTATAGACTGGCAACTATATCAACTATCATGTTGAATTATCTAGAGCCATACACAATAAAGCTGCGGTCACACTGGACTTTTCTCCCCATAGACTTCCATTCATACGCACGCAAATGCGTCAGACCGGAAACGAGGGTCATGCGTCAAGTTTCGCAGTTCGCTGTGTTGGAAAGTTCAAGCTTGGTGAACTCTGACCTGTGAAATCGCATCACTTGACTGCGTGAGACCAATCCAGGATCAAAACATGACCTCTCTGGACAGAAATTTAAAACATGGAGCAATCGCTCGCTTTTTTAATGCCTAATCATCTTGTTTAATCCCGCCCCCGCCCCTTGTTTAATCTCGCCCGCAGCGCCATACGACAGAAATTTGCACGCACAAACTCTAGTGTGACCGCAGCTTAAGACTTAAGCCCCGACTTGAACTGTCCTCTAAATCCCATTCAGACAGCTTCTTGCAACAGGCATAATTTGGAAATGGGTCGATTATGTGTGCTGCTTTTTGTTTAAATGCTCACACTAAGAACATTTCCCTTAGAGTCAGGCATTGTCTTGACAACGCGACCCCTTATCCAAGAATTCCGAGGAGCATTGGAATTCATAATCAAGACAATATCTCCAATCTCAACGTTTCTTTTGAGTCTGGACCATCGCTGACGTTCCTGGAGAAGAGGTAGATATTCTGTAGTCCATCAATGCCAGAAAAGATCCACCAAATATTAAATTTGTTTCCATTTGCACTTTGCATAGATGTAAATTAAGCCTTGCCCCCAAAGGCAAATCTTAGAAACTCCCTGCAATTTTGAAGGATGGATATGTGAAAGTATGCATCCTTCAGATCTATTGTGACGAACCAGTCCTTGTACTTTATGTAATACGATGTCGCTGATAATTAACATCTTGAATTTTGTACCGAACAATTCAGTTGTCTCTGATCTAGTACAGGACACAATCCTCCAGCCTTCTTTGGAGCAATGAAGTAACATTTAAAGAACCCTGACTCCATCTGGAGAAAAGACCTGTTCTATGACTCCCTTTCTATTTCATATCCAGAGCCTGCTCTGACTTCACCAGGCTGTGAACTACCCCATAAACCAAACTGGATTCTGTAGCCCCTTTCTATGGTGAGCAGGACCCACTGAGACGTTTGGCAGACCCTCCCATTCTGCTGAAAAATAATGCATGGGTATCAGTCACTCGAGACTGACCTCTGTGTTCCCCTAAGTAGCTAACTCTGGGCACTGAGGTGGACATATGTCAGGAGGCCGCTGAGTTATAGAGAGGGCGAGCACACCAGCACCCTCGGGTCAAATGCTGGTGGACAACGATGGGGGTCACCGTGCCTTTGAGCACCGACGGCGGCAGGGTCAGCAGAGGAACCCTCTGTGGGCATTGAGGAGGGGCCACTGCACCTTGAGGAGTGGCGGCCACTGCACCTTAATACACAAATTGTGGTTGTTCTGTGACAAAACGGATGCGGGGTAGTGCTTGATTTTTAATCTTATATCGGCCATATCCTATTTTTTCTAATGGTGATGCAAACAGAGTGTGTAAGTCAGTTTTATGCCTGATCGTAGTGCCCTATCAGTGCTTGTAAGTAGGAGGAGAAAGATTTATGTGAGCTGAAATTGTTTACTAAGACAGTGATTTTATACCTCCAGGTCTGACTTCACACACATGGCACATACCTAGAATAGCAAAATCGAGTAAAGGAGGTCAAGCCTTCTCATTTATGGCCCCTAAACTCTGGAATAGCCTTCCTGATAATGTCCGAGGCTCAGAAACAGTCTCACTCTTCAAAACTAGATTAAAGACCTATCATTTTAGCAAAGCATACACTCAGTGCATTACATAGCGGTATGACGCATGATGTGCTCCACACACGATTTTGCTTCTTGTTTATATACCCTATGAACAGCAGCTACGCTAATTATTCTCCTTATTCTGTATTTCCACCTGGGGGTACTCATCTCGAGACCCTCAGACTATGCAGTGCCACTGATGCGATCCAAGACCAGCGACGAGATGATCCCAAGGTTTCCGGACCAGGCCGTATCCTGAGCTGCTGCTATGGTGGTCATGATGGAGAGCATGAGACTGATTCCTGGGATGCTCCAAGGACAGACTTGTCTTCGCTGAGGTCCAGCTACTGCGCCTAGACTGCAGCTCTGCACAAGACGTTTGGCCATAGGAGAAATGGTCATGCCCAACTGAGCCTGGTTTCTCTCAAGGTTTTTTAAATTCTTCACTTTCGCCAATTGGTGAAGTTTTTTCCTCGCCGCTGTCGCCACTGGCTTGCATGGTTCAGGATCTGTAGAGCTGCGCATCGATGGAATTGCTCTTCAGTGTTTGGACTCTCAGTAGTGATTATTAAACCACACTGAACTGAGCTAAACTGAACTGAACTTAAACACTGAAAACTGAACTGACACTGTTTCAATTCACTATAAACTTCCATGTTAAGCTGCTTTGGCACAATCTACATTGTATAAGCGCTATACAAAAAAAGATGAATTGAATTGAATGGCTATGTTCTGCAAATTACATTGGATTGATTTCTCCTGTGCTTCCGGTGGTTATAAGAGAGGGACTGTATCCCACTGCGTCTCCTAAAGTGAGATGCAGCATGAGTTCCCTCAGACGGAACTCTGAATAGTTTAGCCCTGAAAAGTTGGAAACTCTGGGTTTTCAGTTTATCACTTGATTAATGGATAATAATATATTTTTCTTTGAGAGCTGCTTATAACAGATTTTCTTGAGAAGAAATGATTGACAAAGAAATGGATTGTAAAAAGCATAAAACCAGGAAAAGGTGTAATGTTTTCATGCAATATTAAAGATACAATTTAGCATTTACATTTAGCAGGCAAGTACTGGAATATTGAAAATTAATTTACGCTTTCTGGTTTGCTGGCTGCTGGTTTCGAGTTTCCAGGCTGTCCTCCACTTTGAGCTTTTCCCGGGGTTGAAGGATGTGGACCTTCTGTCCTTGGATTCGGGTAGCAATTACAAAACAATTTTCTGAAGTAATCTCTAAATCTTTGCCCCTTTTTCTTCCTCGTGTTGTCCTGAGTTCCACTGTCAGCCATAGTAGCACTTTGTCCGTTGTCACACACCTTGACTTGCAACTAGTATTGAAAACACATTGGATTTATATTGAAATTGATGTTAGAGAATTGGTTTAAATATGGAAATAAAAATGTAATCATAGGCAGTGGTGTAAAGTAACTAATTACAAATACTCAAACTACTGTAATTGAGTAGTTTTTCTCAGGAATTGTAATTTACTAAGTAGTTTTAAAAATGTGTACCTTTACTCTAACTTGAGTACATTTTTAGTGCAGTATCGGTACTTTTACTCCACTACTTTTCTTCAATCTGCAGTCACTACTTTATTTTTTTTCTTGTCTATAGGGATTAGAAAAATCCGTCCTGTGATTCCTGCCCAATCAAATCGCACATAGAAGATCATTTGCATCATAATGAACTACCTCAAGACATGTGCGATGTCAGATTGACGTTGTACCATAAAGTCATGGGGACGTTGCATTTTGTTTGGAAATGAAGATCAGGTTGACGTCAGAACCCAATGTCAGGCCAACATCTATGTTTAACGTCCAACCTAAAACCAACCAAAAATCAACGTCTAATGATGTAATAGTTAGATGTGTGGATGTTACCATTATGACATCTATCAGACGTTGGATTATGGTTGTCATACCTGATGAATAAATGTCAGTATTTGACGTCATATATGACGTTGGTTTAAGATGTTGGCTCGGCGTTGGATTTTGATCACTTTCTAACAACCTAAAATCAACCAAATATCAACGTCTTTATTGGACATAGAAATAACATTGTCCTAAGACGCTGGCTAGACATTGAATTTTGGTCACCTGACATCACAACCTAAATCTAACCTAATATTAACGTCTTATGATGTTGTGTGCCTGCTGGGCAATAACTAAATGCACTACAGAATGTTACGTTTACACACATCCACAAATTACATGTAAATGCGTCAGCTTTTTACAGCGTAATACTCACTACTCATTACTCCTGAGTACTTTTAAAAGGGCTACTTTTTACTCATACTTTAGGTAATAGTCACAGCAGATACTTTTACTCGCACTACATTTTTAGGCAAGTAATGTTACTTTTACTTGAGTATGATTTTTCAGTACTCTTTCCACCACTGATCATAGGCCATTTACACCTATTAATATTACACCTAGGGCCCATTTCAGAAAGCAGGTTAAGTTAAAGCTCTGAGCAGTTTAACCCTGAGGTGTGGGAAACTCTGGGTTTTCAGTTTCAGAATGGGATGTCACTCAATGCCCAAAAAGTGGGATATTTGCTCAATTTGAAATGGGTAAATTATACTTAGGAGCCTATAAACCTAACCTGGTCAGAAGCCGGTTTTCTTAAGCAAACACAATTTATTTCGCTCTCCTCTCCATTTTTAAAGCGCAAGTGGTTTCATTCATACACATTGCAAAAACGCTTTTCTTACTAAGTATTTTATTGTATTTCAAGTACAAATCAAGATGGAATTTCTTTATTAGGAAATTATATTAGATATATTTTGTTATGGGGGCATCGGAATTAATTGCATTTTGCTTGAAAATGTATCTGCCAGTGTGGTAATAAATATTATTAATGTAAATTGATGAGTGTTTACCAAGTGCAAATGTACAGTAGCTCTGTTTTGTACAAGATTAAATGCAACACATGTGATTAGCTATTGCAGTGGCATAGGCTGTACGGAAAATGAAGTATGGAGAACTAGCTTTATAACATGACCATTGTTGGATTTTTGCATTACTTTTGCTTACCTGGCTGAGGCTTGATCTCTTTCAGAACTTGCAGGATTTGCAATTAATAACTCTATGAATTACACCTTTACTTACCTTTAAGAAAACCCCATCAAAAAACAATGATTGAGTGTAATGTTATCTTCTACATTTTGTAAATGCGCATTCACAGTGTGCTTCAATCTTTAAACAAAAACGTAATATCTCATGTCATCTGAATGAAAAGATCATCTCAACTGAATACAGTTGAGGGTAGCCTGCATTTCACGTTCACAGGATGTGTGTAAAACTGAAGTTAAAAATAGTGAGTTCAGTTGCATCATGTTTGAGTTGAAAATAAATCTCAGTCAAGTGCATTAACTAGTATTTTTAGGAAAAACAAAATCATTTTGACCTATGCACAAAGAATTATTTAGGATTGTTATTATTTACAATTTCTAGCATCATTATAATTATCATTCTTATGTTATTTGTTGAAAGAGTAGCTAGGGTAATATTCATTTTCTTTTCGGCTTAGTCCCTTAATTAATCCGGGGTCGCCACAGAGGAATGAACCGCCAACTTATCCAGCACATGTTTAACGCAGCGGATGCCCCTTCCAGCCGCAACCCATCTCTGGGAAACATCCACACACACACTCATACACTACAGACAATTTAGCTTACCCAATTCACCTATACCGCATGTCTGTGGGGGAAACCGAAGCACCCGGAGGAAATCCACGCGAACACGGGAAAAACATGCAAACATCACAAGGAAACGCCAACTGACCTAGCCGAGGCTCGAACCAGCGACCTTCTTGCTTTTTTTTTTTTATTTATTATTTTTTTTTATTGAAGGTAAAAAAGTTTTCATACAATACAACAATAAACATTACAGTTTCCTTCAATTTTTTTTGTTTTAACCCAAGTCCCACCCCAAGAACTGAACATCCAAAAGGCAGCTTAACAAAATAATTAGAATCAAATAAATGAATTAAAGTCATGCATGTCGTGACATAACAGTGATGACGAAAGAAGAAAAAAAAAAAGACCAAACAATTACAAATAACAGGGGAATAAAAAAATATTAAATAAAAAAATATAAATAAATACAAAATTGCAGGACAAATTATTAAAGACAAGAAACACATTTAAAGTTTTTTAAAGTTATAATAACCACCAACAGTTCATCCACTAAAGGCACACACACAAATCAAATCATGTCTTCCAGTTCTAAGGGGCTAAAATAAATAATTCAATTAAACAGGATGAATAAAATCAATAATACAATGATTAGAATGTAAACGGAATTGAAATCAATATGCAATAACAGAGCAGAACGCAGAGCTAAATGTGTCATGACATAATGTAAAGAAGAGACCGTAATAAATACTGAACTTATAAGCAGTAAATAGCCTATGAGGTGGTTTCACTTTCAAAATGCTGCAGTCCCATTTGGCGTCCACATGGCAACGTGATTTCTCTTTACCCAAATTTACTTAATACAGCTATTTATTAATATTGAACTCAGGAATTCACAAAACAAATACCATGGAATAAAACAATAAACTAAACATTTTTAATCTGAGAAGAAGAGCTGCGAGATAGTCTGCTGAAAAAAGCACTTTTATAAAGTCACCCCTTCATCTCGTTACTCTCAGTATCTTATTTTATTAATGTGGTCAGGGCAGGTTGACCATTAACATTGATCATATATAAATACATATAATTTAATTATACAACATATATTCTGCTTAAATAAAGTGTTTACTTTGCTACTTTCTTAAAATCCTGTTTCATCAAATATTATGCTGGCCAGATGTCCCGTATTCTAGATCTGTTTTTAGTGTTCAGACTTAAAAAAAAAATAATAATTCCAGTAATGAATCTTTTCTAAATATTTGTAATTACTAAATAAAAGTTGCACAAGATTAGCTTCATCAATAATTTCATAGCATATTTTGAAGAAACAAATAACCATCGAGTCACATTTCAGTATCATTCAAGTTGCCGTTAGTAAAGTCAGGAGCTTCACTATCCTGCATCAGACTAGAACAAAGGAGATTGTTAAGACTTACCGCTATGTTGATGTCCTCTAGAAGCTGCTCTTCATCTGCACTGGCTCTGCAGAATAGCTTCACACTTTATAATTTAATGCTCCTCCCCATGAAGTAATAAGAGATTGAATCATTATAAGCCTTGAAAACCTTCACTTTCATTTCAGCGCTGTTATGAGAAATGGATTGACATCAGCAGATGTTTAGGTTATATATATATAGCAAACTGATGAACTGTAAAAATGTTACGCTACACGCACACACTTGTATGAAGCTAATAATCCATACGCATCCCATTTTCATATACAAAAACACTTCTACATAGACAAAAAATCTGACTGTGACAGGATAATCAATGTGAAAAGTTTGCAGGGTCTGATAATAATATTTATGCCATTCATTTTTAACAACCTAACTAAATGTCTTGTTGAACAATTTAATGTGACTAACATACAGATGTAATGAAGGATTCATAATTTTAAAATGTCATTTTTACCTCAACATAGGAACAATAATTAGAAACTGTGAATAACTGTGCGAAATTGCGAACACTTTGAATATAACTCATTGTCAGCTTGTGTGTGTGTGTGTGTGTGTGAGAGAGAGAGAGAACAAATATGATAGTTTTAATCTATTTTACCTGCTTTTATCATCTTTGAACTAATACTGTTGTCGATCAGCACCACCTCTTCCCACGTAGCAAATGTTTTCTGGCCCAGCTTTGGGCCACTCAATAACTTTTCCCTCGGCCCAAGTACCGCAAAGAATGATGGTCCTGAAGTGGCCCATAACTGGATTAAAGATAAAGGCCACATGTGGGCCATAACCGGCCTGAATCTCAGCCAATGTATTACCCTTAACTGGTCCTGAACTGGGCCAAAACAGGTTTATTATTGGTACCAATTCTCAGCTATAACCATATCAACACCACCCTTTAACTAGAAAACCCCAAAACTGAGCCATTACCCAGCCTAATGTTATATAAACAATGTGAACAATCGCTACACTGATCTGGGCCACACGTCCCATCCACAACTGGCCCAAATGTAGTTTGCCATCATGCATGCAGTGCCATCATTGCCATGCATGGCCTTTATTCGGCTGACATTATGCATGCCAGTGCCGGCAATTCGCCAGCAGTGCCATAATGAGGCCACATTTGGGCCAAGTCCGTTTGCTACGTGGGTTGGACTGATCATTGAAAAAAAAGTGTGATCTAATGGGAAGGAAAACAACTGCTGTGAGGCATTTTCCCCTTGTTGTCAGACGGCATCTTCTGCCGTTTAAATGAAGCCTCGTCATCGCATCAACAGTTTCTCTTTCTTTCAAATATACAACCAACCCAAACAAATGTAATTCACCAAAATATTTGACACACACACACACACGTAGCCTACTGTACAGTCCCACTAACACACTGATTTAATTACTGTGAGAAAGTGAAAGTAAAGTGACGTTTTGAAATGACAGAAAAACACAAACCGTGGTAAATACTACACACTAAATGAAACATAAACGAACGGCTCACGACTAGAATCAACAGCAAATCAGCCAGCAGAGTATCAGTAACAGACTTTTATTGGTCATCTTTGTACATTGCATGACTTACACACCTGTTAATGCAGTGACGTATTGTGTGCGTGTGTGTGTGTGCTGAAGAGCCGCTGAGCTAACAGCTGACAGGCCGGGGAAACACAAGCACTGTATTTCTGACGGCAGACACGTGTGCAAGGAGAACGTTTTTCTCTCGCGCTTGAACCACACCTGACAGATTATAACGGCTTTAACACACGCCTTTTAAAGTTGCGTGTCACAAAACACTCCGTAATCCACTCAAAATGCTATTGAAACCCATTTTCGGAGCGCAAATTACCAGTTGTGAACACTGTAAACGGAAGTTCTAACCATTCTACCGGAGGACGCTGGTCGCTATGGCGCCCTCCATGCAGCAGCCAAGAAAAAGGTTTATAGTTGTGCCGTAAACTATTATATGTTGTATTTATTATATTGTATTGCATATAAAGTTGACAGTTAAAGACCCATTAGTCTGAAATTACATTGAACTATAATAACCTTAGTTCGCAATTAAGTTTAGCTTTATTTTTGCTTTGAAAACTTTTCGCCTTGACATCCACAGATATTAAAGGGGGGGGTTCACTACGATATCATATTTTAAACTTTAGTTCATGTGTAGATGTGTAACCATCAGAGATGGAAAGTAACGAAGTGGCTACAAATACTTACTGTGTTACTGTACAGTAGATTTTTCTGGTATTAGTATCAACACTCCACAATAAGGTATATGCAGAGCTTTCTTTCCATGCCGATAAACTTCCGGTGAACGGTTAATGTGACATTTTTGCATTGTATTCGGTTCCTTTTACAGCATCGATGTTGTAATGTAATTTAAAATATAATAAGTTAAACAGATTTCAGCATTCATTTAGTTGCTGAAGCGTAAAACGAGACGAAAAGCCGTTTACTTGCGCACGCCCGTCAGGATTAGCAGGCTAGCGCAGAAGATCCATTGAATATACTGGGGTAAAAGAAATGTTAACATTTTTAAAACATGACAGGGGAAAATGTAATTTAATGCAGTGTTTCTTGTACAATCGGAGACCCACTTTATATCTGATATTACTCAGCCAGTGGAGATCGCTGACTTTTAAAGAAAACAGACCTTTAACGCGCAGATTTTGCAATGGCATACAGTTCACCAGAAGCGCTTGACCAGGTAACTGACAAATTAAAAGTCCTTTAGCGTGTTTCTGCATATACCCTATTTATTTATTTTTTACTAACTTTTTACTTTTACTTTTTACATTTTTTACACAAATATCTGTACTTTCTACTGCATGCTTACATTTTTAAATCACGGTCGTTATTTTCGTTTTCATGTGTTTGATGACATGACCTATATATTTTTTGTCATTAATTTGAGCTCTTTTTTAATGCAATCAATCTGTTTTTTGTCATTGCGCGCCTGCGTGCTGTAGTCCATGGCTTTTAGAACAAGTCAAGATTCACCTGGGAGAAGTGTACCAATTGTAGACAGATTTAGAAAAAAGTCTAATGGAAATTAATAGAAAAATGCATTATAACATTATTTGACAACTTGTTCAGCCATTTTGCACGTAAACCCTTATGCTATGAACAAACCTTTAAAGGGGTGGTCCACTACAATATCATATTTTAAACTGTAGTTGATGTGTAATGTTGCTGTGTGGACATAAAAAACATCTCTGAATGTAATATGCTAAGTTCAATGCAAAGGGAGACATTGGCTTTTACGGAGTTAGCTTAGCAAAGCTTAAAGTGAACAAAGTTTGGGGACTACAAAAAAAATACAAACGGGTTAATGATGTCACAAACCCTTTAGGTTTCACACGCATTAACTGTGAGAAAGCTAAAATGCCGTCCAAACACTGCTATTTCCACAGAGCTTCTTTTGTTTCTGTATTTGGGTTTCCAAAGGACACGACACAAAGTGCTTACAATTTATTTATAATTATCTTCCAGAGAATTATTAAAAATATATAGCTCTAGTATTTGACAAGGGAGAACTTCCAGAATCTCTTCCAGTTAAGTGCTGGCTTCAGTGCTACAAACCCCTGAAAGAGGCATGTAGCAAGGATGTAAACATGCAAAACGCAACTCCTCATGAAGTAGATTACCATTCTCTATTGATAATACAAACACAGATTAGAAAACCATAAAGGATCTATTTTTATTTGTATATTTTCATGATTGGAACAAAACTTTGTTTTTGTTAAGTTAGTAACAGACAGGCAGAGCTTTCGCTGTCTGTGCCTGACCGGTAAAAAAAGAAATAGCTGAACTATGACGACAAATCAATGCCAATAGTAATCGAGCGCAGCAGTGATGTTTACATGTGAGGAGAAGTGAACCGCGAGAAGATTGCAGGCCTACGTGCAAGGAAACTACAGCTCGTCACGATCCACCACGAGGAAACGGGCGCTCGTGAGCTCGTCGTAAACCCTCGCACGCACACATCATCATCCGTGCGCACTATATATTGTGCATTTTTTACCCGCACAATCAGATTCAAAACCGCCCAATCAGGCAACACTGACCTGGACATGTGCAGACATTTTGTCTGATGGAGCCAGAGGCGGAGCCGCGGAATCAAGCTTCTAACAAAATGCTTGTACGTCAAATCAACCACGCCCCCCCAAACATCCCACATGACTGCCAGTATCTGCACTATAACAAAGGCTTGCTAATATAAATATAAGCACTTACATTTAAAAACACCTAATAATATACGATTTAAAAACTGTGTGATGTAAGCTGTTATAATTTAATAAAAGCAATACATGTTGGACTGCAGAAATAAACAGTCTTTCATGCACTCTTTAGTCTAATATGAGCACAAAAAGGGTTGTTGGTATTTGTTATCTTCACAGGGGTAGAAATAACACTCATAAAATATGAACAATAACATATAAACAACACATACATTTTTAGAAAGGTTTTCATTTTTAATTAGCAATCAACACGACCCAAAATATACACGCCATAGATAACGATTTACTATGCGGGAAAAATTGTGCATTTAAAAGATAAATACTGCAAGATTTCTAAATATCAACAGGATATTTACACATCTCTGTATTATATAAAATAATTCTTATCAATTTGCACAATAAACTTTGCAGTATTAATACATTAACTGATGTCTATCAGCTACTGCAACTGCGCTTGTATATTATTTATAATTTTTTGACTCCATTTTCATTTGGTTTATTAAAGGCCTTAATATCTGGCAGAGGAGTTTACCTTCATTTAAATGTTTATTAGGAGTTTTCAAATAAAAAGCCAGCGGTAAATGATGTATATCAATTATATATAACACTTACAATTTATTTGTTATTTAAGCTTCGGTTTCTAAAACATTTTAATGTTTTATAACAGCATATTCAGTAGATTAACCCAATAACATGACGAAACAAAATGTTAGAGATGTCCTGTAAGTCAAATTCAAATAACCTTACAGGAGATCAATGTAGGTGTCGGCTAACATTAGTTTTGTCTTCCTAATTATTATTTCAGACCCATAAAGAGAATTGGGTAACACTTTATTTTGATGGTCCATTTGAGTATTAGTAGACTGCCTCTGTTGAAACTGACATTTAACAGACATTTAACTGACTATAAGAAACTTTTCAAGTACATGTCAACTTACACTAACCCTAACCCCAACCTTACAGTCTACTTATAATCTAATAAGTATTAGTTGACATGTAGATGCAATGTAACTTAAAGTCAACAAACGGACCATCGAAATAAAGTGAGACCGAGAATTACTGCTAGATAGCGATCACCTGTATTTTCCCCATCATGGCTAGGTTAGGCGTGTATCAGCAAACTTATAAAGCCCGATAAAGCCCTGACCTTACCGAATAAACAGTGTTCCACCAGATCCTGTATGTCAGAAACTATAGTTGACTGCTGAACTCACGCTATCATAGTAAAATAACACAGAAATGGAATAATAACACTTCAATTTCCTTCCGAAGCTCCGACGTCTGCTTTGAGAAACTGTCAATCACAGCTGTCAATCACGATGACACGCCCAGCATTAAATTAGTGCTCAAAACATACTCTTTACAGAAATGAAGATCTGCACCTATATCAGCTGATAACCAGTGCCTTAACTGACCAGAACCATCTTTCGGAACATTTTTATTGCAAGTGTAATTAATTTTTTATTTGAACTCTAGTCTCGTTCATTAACACGGAGGAGGCCGGCTTAACTTGTACTGCAGCCAGCCCCTAGGGGGCAATCTAACAGCCGAGACCTTCACTCAAACACAGGAGTGTGGCACACTTGTGGCTCGTTTCCACTGACTGGTACGGTACGGGTCGGTACGCTTTTATGGATGTTTCCACTGTCAAAAGGCGTACCGAACTGTACCGTACCACTTTTTCGGCACCCTTTCGAAAGGGTACCAAAAGTGTCCCAAAGGCGGAGCTAGACGCGCAGCTGAACGCTATTGGTTTACAGTGATATGTCACGAGCTCACGCAACAAGCCAGAATGAAAACAAAGGAGCCGCCATGTTTTCATACACAGCCGAGAGATTATATATACATATAATAACATATAATAACGAGCCCTGTTCGATCGGGGTTCAAATGAACATTGTCGTCATCTTGATGAACAGCCACAAAGCCAAAAAGAAGAGCAGATTTTACCCTGTGCCCCGCGAGCTATATTTGAAATAACAAACTTCTTGAGCTGATGATAATAACGTGCGCTTGATTATTGACGTGCTTTTAAAACCTGATCCTGTCAGAAACTGACAAACGCGAGAGTGACGCGCCAAAAAACAAAAGGAGAAGCCGGAAAAAAAGGAGCACATTATTATTTCAGCAAACGTGAACAAACTGCCATGTTTAACTATTATCATCACCTTTTGGACTATTATGAACTCAGAATTATGGAATTACTTTCTAACAGAGGCTACAGGTGCTGCTGAAGATTACAGACACGTTTAATCATGAGAGGTCTGACTATGGGCTCTATTTTCTTCTGTTTTGAACCTAAATAAGGACTAAATGTCTGCTGTGTGTAGTTTTTCTGTTATTGGTATCATATCGGAGACTGTAAGGGTCTGTATGTGTTTATATATGTTGCATTTATTTATTTATTTTATATAATTGCAGACGTTACAGTAGGCTATTTCCCACTGTCATTGATCTGCAGATATAATTAACTCATGTTCATAGAAAGGTTAGTAATAAACATTTATACAGAAGTGTTTATGTGTGTAAAGCATCTGTTTTGTGAGAAGTGCTTCTCATATGATATGTGAGCGACCCGTACAGCTTTACTTCAGACATTTTCTTGAGCGAAAATGACGTCGACTGCAACTTTCTGTCGTACACCACGCCCACCAAAAGAGTAAAATTGGTACCCTTTAATAGTGGAAACGCAAGCCTGATAAAGGTGACCCATACCGACCCGTACCAGTCAGTGGAAACGAGCCATTGGTGTAGGCCTGTAATTCGCTTGTGGTTCACTTCTCCTTGCGCGTAAACATCACCGCTGCGCTCTATTATTCTTGGCATTGGTTTGCCGTCATACTGAACCTCTGTGAATAATTGCTTCACAGACACGGGAGACATATAAAGACTGAAATGTAGACTTAAATGAGCCAACTCTTGTTAAAAAACAAATGTTCTTTGGTTCACTGTCGCCTCACAGTAAGATGGTCACAAATTCTGTGTGAAGTTAAATCAGAGACTAAAGGCAAGTTCATCGCTCATTGACGTTTTGTAAAATCACCTCGAAATCGGAGGCAAATTTGTGGTCGTTCAGATGAGGTACAATCGAGTTATTTGAGTTTTCAAAAAAGTGATCAGAGAGAATCACAGATGCCTGTGAAATATTTGCGATTTGTGAGATGAGTTCTGACTGATAAATGCACAGACTATGACCAACAGTCAATGAGAGAGCAGGATACAGGACAGAGACACAGACATGCTGCTTTGCACATTACTGTAGCACAGTTTGTGCTAAACACAGCATTATCAGACTTTAGCCTTTAATATATTTATATTAGCTAAAAATAAATAAAAAAGCTAATGTCATAGGGACACTTCTCCAGTGCACCAAAACCCCCTCAGACCCCAGAGTATTAATGATTTATTAGCTCAACATTTCACTTTCATTTTTTGTTTCCAATAAGTCAGAGCCTTTATAAGTATTGACCCCGAGTGGCAGTAACAACTGTTGCACCGCTGTAACACTGTCTCGCTTACCCTTCCCGAGTTCCCCTCTCTGACACCAGATCTGAGCTTATTATAGTTTCACGTTTTTAAATGTGCTGTACATTTTACCTCAGTTTTAATTCATTTCATTAATGGTTTGTTAGTTTCCGTTTGTTTTTTTATCTCTAGTTTTTATATATTTACTTTCAGTTTCATTTTAAGTAATTATAGTTGAGCACAGTTCACAGAACACAGTGTCGAGCAGAGCATTCCATTGTCCTAAAATCCTGTAAACACCGTTCGCCCTTTAGGTCAAAAATGAACCACCTTCACTAAACCTCGCAAATAGAGCAGATACCTTTCATTTCAATCCTCAATCAGTTTTGCATGAAGAAACAACCTCATCTTCATCACAAACTCTGGGATTGTCCAGGTTTTCCCTCATCAGAGTGTCAAGTTGAAACAATTTCTGTTGTTAGAATTGTGCATGGGTCATTTTTGACAACTTTCGCAAGTCAACATGAGAGGTTGTTATTACTTTATGTTTGTAATGACTTCATTCCAGGTTCTAAAATTGTGTGTCCTTCCCAACACAGGGATTGTGTCACGCTCCTCAAAAAATAATAACAATAAGGATGAAATGAAAGACAGAATCAAAAAATTTAACAAAAACAGAAAAATGAGTGTAGAGCTGAAAGTCCAGTGAAGTATAGATTTCCAGAACAGCTGGCAGACCCAATAAACGTGGCGCGTCCTGACGAGACACAGAGCACAAATGAACAATAATGAACTGACAAGATATAAAGAACACCAAGTACATATATAGGCGAGATAATTAGTCCTGGCTGACACGAATGATCAGCAAACACGTGATCAAAACAGAACACTACTACAGCGCACATGAATGAGGCAAAGCAAAACCACATCACAATAACAGAGACAAACCAGGATGTGCGCACAGCCTGCAACTGCGACAGTTTTTCTGTTCATATTAGGCTTGGGACGATAACCAGTTTTAAAATTGCCAGAATTTTCTGTTATACCGTTCCTACGGTATATGTACAGTTTTTTTTATGACTATTTTATTCTATTGAATTTTTTTAATGCAGAAAAAGACCCTCCGAATCAAAAGCTACTGATTCAAAATTCATTCATTCAATCATTTTCTTTTTGGCTTAGTTCCTTTATTAATCTGGTGTCGCCACAGCGGAATGAACCACCAACTAATCCAGCACATGTTTTACGCAGCGGATGCCCTTCCAGCTTCAACCCATCGCTGGGAAACACCCATACACACTCATTCACTACGGACAATTTAGCCTACAAAATTCACCTATAGCACATGTCTTTAGACTGTGGGGAAAACCAGAGCCCCCAGAGGAAACCCACGCGAACACGGGGCTTTACACAGGCAGCTAATAATTATCACAAAACATGCTTTGTTGTCAATCGGAAAATTAAGAGATGGAGGGGGGCTGTTGTGGAGGCAGACCATATTGACTGCTGGGCCACCGGAAAATGTCACGGTGATCCATATGGACAGTCCGCCCCTGCATGAGACATGTTTTACCACACTGTCAGTGTATTTTATTCCTCTTTAACAGCTTTGTATGTGTTTGTTCTAAGATCAGTATGGAGGAAGACCAGTCACCTGACTTGAGCTAGAAACTGTATATAGAGAACAGCAGGGCCAACACAGGAGGGCCAACAGCTTCCAAACTTTTCTGGACTTACCAGGATATTATTGCACGCTTGTGTATCATCACTCTTTCCGATTGTACATACTCTGGTGGACTGTCATTTTGAAGCTTTAACAGCACAGCTTGATTTTTGGAATGTTTTTAGGATATGGCACATTGAGCTTTATGCTTTCAACACACTGAGTCTCTTGTTTTATTGTGTTGTTTGTGAATTCCCACTACAGCTATTTTTGTGTCATTATTTAACACTTACAAACCTCTCAAACAACTAAAATCTGACCTATTTTTAACTGTTACCTGCTGTTGAGGCTGAACCCCAGATAGAAGACCTTCACTGAATTAACATTGAATCTAGAGTCAAAAGCATTGAACTTTCATCAGCTTTGCACCTTCAAATAACGTATTATCGATGATAGAAACAGATTCAAAAACAGATGTTTTGAGGATATAATTGAGTCAACTGTAATTCGTAATTTGTCCATCTCATCCAATAAGCATTGAGCTGTGTCACTCAGCCAGTCTTTTTCCATTGTGCTTTTAGTGACGGCAGTCGGTGGAGACCTAAGTGTCGCAAATGTCTTATTTGTACAGTCATAGTGTTACAACCCTAATTTAAAAACAGGAAGATAACATACAGCATTAAAAAAAACATCATTCTTATTTTAAATGGATTTGTTTATTCACCCAAAGTAAACCAAGAAAGCGTAGCAAAGACTTTAAAGTTGATAATCAACAAAACTGCCACTGATTAAACCCTGACTACAATTAATAAACAGAAAGAAGAAAGAAAAAGAAACAAGACAATAGTGCTTACTTAACTCAAACCAAACACAGGAAATAAGATGTGCAATTAAAAAGGAATTTGTATAATTAAATAACTAAAATTAACTTATTAGGGTATATATATATATATATACTCTATTTACAGGATCATCTGTAAAAATACACTTTTCAAAAATGGCACATAGAAGAAAATAGAACATTACTAGCCACTCGCCATCTTTACTAGTCACAATTTGTAGTTCGGAAAATATATTTTATGTGCATAAATTTGACTTTGACATACTAAAATTACTTGATTTGGACTTTGTGTTATGTCCACATGCCTCCTCATTCCTTTCACTTCTTTTTGTGTGTATGAACTTGCTCAATGTGCATGAGCGAATGGGTTGTGCTTTCATAGTGTCGCATTGGAATTAGTTTTGTCTTTTGTAGGGCTCTAATTAAGGATTTACCACATTTATCTTTGATTGATAAGTGTGAGCAAAACAACCTTTCTTAAAAAAAAGCATTTAAAAAAAATATTGCCATGTACTGTATCTAAAACTATGCACAGTAATCTATTCTGTCAAAAGTCTCTCAGATCACCAGTTAACTACACATAAATGGGGAGTTAATCTGCTATTCAAGCAATGTTATTGTATGATGACAATTAAACCATATCAACCTACATAACTGTAAGCAAAAGAAAGCAGGTGAAAAACATACCGTGTGTGATAATGAAAGGATGATCATGCTTACACAATTAACGTTAGGCCCATAATCTATTCAAAGACTGGTGAAAGTGAAAGCAGGAACCGCTGTTGCTTACAGAAAGTCTGGAGCTCTTGAAAGCAACAGGACTGTTGGTGCATGAGCATAACTTTTTGTCCAGTTAATAAAAAAAACGATTGCAGCAGTTGCGTTTCCAGGCACGGTTGCTTCACACCAGGAAACAGGAGAGCGCACGTTTTCTAAACAGTCGCACGTATCACATCACCTGTGCGCGCGAGTAATATCCTCTTATTCGGTATCCATCAGCTCTCTTTTGCTCACGCAAACGCTATTTTTCTCAGTCGTGCTGCTTCTCGATTCTAAAATCACATTTGCACACATATTGGGCCATTCTATTGTTGAACCCTGCTTTTTAAAGAGCCCCTATTATGGGTTTTTGAAAATAGCCTTCCATGTAGTGTGTAACAGCTCTAAGTGAAGTGAAATATCCAGCTAAGGCTTACATCTGAAAGTGGACAGTGTTTAAAACTATTGATTCATCTAAAAAAGAGTCGACTCATAGTGGCACGAATGAATCGTCTTGATAACGAGTCTTTAGCCGCTTCGGCGTGACATGGATACAAAACGTAAGCTCCGCTCATTTGTTGCGAGCGCAAACCCGGGAAAATTTAAACCTGCGGTCCCGCCCACAGGCACAGCAACAAAAAAAAAAAGAGGAAGACAAACAGAACCCAAAGTCATGAGTCATGAAGATGCTGTTAGATGATTATTGGAAGTTTGAGGGAAAGTTCGTGCTATACTCTCTACCCAAAGATGAAGCTGTGAAGAGTCAGTGGTTGAGGTTGGTTTTTCAGAAAAGACTACTGATGAGACTTTGACAGAGCTCGACAGGAACTATCAGTAATTTACACAGATCATGGATTAGTTTCTTCATCCATTTTGTAATGGACAGACAATACACCAGGGGTGCGGGCAAAATAAGCGCAGTTTATTAGGCTGGTGGGGGATGAGATCCTTAGCAGACACTTGAGGGTTGGTGATCGTTGGGCAAAGCAGAGTACAGGTAAGCCCTGAGAACAAATAACACTTACACATATCGCCACTAAAACCACGCTAAAAACATGATGCGTGCTGCTTTCTTTGCGGATTTAAACGTGTTTGTGAGCTTGCAATCCTGTCGTTTGTCATTGCTGTGGCTACCGTCAGCTGTTCCTACACACGTGCGGCGGTCAAGGTTCAGTTCAGCTTTTGCCGCTGTGTGGATTAATACTGAATGTGTGTCATGGTTCAGAATGGAGCAATATGCTGGTGTTTAACTGGTTAACTCTTTATATTCTCACATCGTGTCTAAAGCCACGTTGAAAATGCGACGTGTGCCGCTTTGTTTACAGATTTAAATGCGTTTGTGGGCTTGCAATCCTGTTGTCATTGCTATGGCTATTGTCAGCTGTTCTTACACATGTGCATCGGTCAAGGTTCAGAATAGTTTTCCTTGTGCTGCTGTTGTGGATTAATGCTGAATGTGTGTTATTGTTAATAAAAGAGCAATATGCTGGAGTTTAACTGCACTGCTTTAATGCACTCATGCACACACAAAAAATCCGGGAGACTGGGGGAAAGTGAGGACCGGGAGGGAGAGGCTGGGTGTCGTGGATGAAAGTGAGAACCAGGGGGGTTTGCAGACATCACTCTGACTATTCTATGGACGCCCTGGCCCTGACAACTCTGGTGAGAACCGGGTACTATGGTACTAATGTTTCTGTTAAGGACTTTTATTTTGGTGTTGTGTCCTCTGAGCAGGAGGGTAATATGTGTGTGTGTGTGTGTGTGTGTGTGTGTGTGTGTGTTTGTGTGTGTGTGTGTGTGTGTGTGTGTGTGTGTGTGTGTGTGTGTGTGTGTGTGTGTGTGTGTGTGTGAAAAAAGAGCAGATAGAGCAGTGTTGCCAGATTGGGCGGTTTCCCGCTCAATTGGGCTGTTTTTGACACGATTATGTGGGTATTAAACACTTTTTCGCGACTGTTACAACCTCCCCTCCCAATTTTCGTGTTTTCCAGATGACTGGGCGGGTTTTTTTGCATTTCGGCGGGTTTTGGATAGTTTTTGAGCT